>JAJOOS010023913.1:0-17295 GCA_029582725.1 Solanum chiquidenum
TTTAATAGTGTATTTTAAAGGTATATATGTGCCCACGTGGACACATTACTATTTATAATTTTGCATTATTTTTTATGTCCACGTGGGCAAATATTTATATATGTTTAAAATACGGTATTAAATAGTTTAGGGAGGTAATAGGTCCTCATGAAAGTTTAGTATCGCAACAGCAAATTCAACCAAAGTGGGATATTTTTTAAACTCTTATCCCTAATACTAATACTAATTTTATAACAGCTGAGCACCCAAAACCTAAAACTTACATTATAGATCACAACGAACAAAAGTTTGTACCTCTAGAAAACTCACCTTTAGTTGTCTTCACACTTTTACCCCCAGCAAACTAAGCATTCATAACACTGGGTGCAGGCTGCTCCTTATTCAACATTCATTGTTTTTATACTTCATAATTAATTAAGAATATTTACTCCAATATTTATGTCAATCAATTCTTAAATCTTTAGTACTAAACCGTACTATGGATTAATAACCATATAAGCACAACTGTTGAAAAGACTGTTCACATGATTCTTGATTTAATGATGTAAAGAACAAAATTGGAATGTCCAGATCATAGATAAAAGAAACTATATATCAAAGAGGTTAAACTCCAAAACCTAATGCACTGAAACAAAATATATAACTATACATAGCGGGTCTCAAACAGACACCATAAACACAAAGAACTCCCTATACACCGACCATTTGATCCTCTTTTTTAGCACTGGGTGAAAAGATGTAATGAAATTCCATCAGATGATTTAGAAGAGTTCCTCCTTGAATTATGAATGATGTGCATTCAGCAGTGCCCGGTATACCATGTCTATGAATTGGTCATCCTGTAATGGAAATAAAAATCAGATTAGATGCATGAAGAGACCAGCAGATAACTTATCTAATCAAGGCTTGTAATTGGAACAATATGCACAAGAACAAGTTAAATTGGCAAAAAAAAAAGCACAGAAACAAAAGCATTACCATCGACTCTATCAAGAGTAGACAAGTCAATAACCCGTGAACTTACAACACCACTATAACTCCTTAACTACTAGAGGAATCCCTCACTAGTTCACAACAGCTGAATTCAGAACCTTTTCATTGTTCTTTAATCTCAATTTCTCTAGAGGTCCATGATAGGTATTGTTCGGTGTGGTTGTATTTTACACTGAGTTTTATCTATCTCCTGCAAAATTATGTGGTTTTGATAGAGTGCCAAGAAGATAATTTGGCATTCTTTATGCAGGCAAAAAAAAATTATTTCCACTTTCGAATTGTAGAGCACTTAGAAAGCTTTTGCTCATTCCATTATATTGCTCTTATATTTTGGTTATGCCAGAAAGCACATAGATGATCATTTTTTTTTGGATAAAGTGTTATCATCCATTGCAAAGTTCCACATCAGTACTCCAAAGTGCATGTGGGGTATGCATAGCCTTGGGCTATCCCACCTTAATAGCTATCTTTTGGGGTGTGGTTCTCCCTAAGGTTATAACAATGGAATTAGAGCCACCCACCGCCCTTCGTGCCTTGGATGGTGACGCAAGGAAGATGGATGGGGAGCGTGGTGGTTTGTTATGGTCCATTGCAGAGTTCCACATCGGTACTACAAAGTGCAGATGTGGGGTATTTATAGCTTTGGTTTTCCCACTTTAATAGCTAGGTTTTGGGGAGCGGTTGCCACTGGGTTATAACATAAAGACAAGAAAATAGATGATCCTTTCTCTTTCCTTTTTTAAACCTCGAGGGCACAAAAGATGACCTTTCTTAATCTGCCTTAATGAAAGATACTTGGCATCCAATTATATTGATTCCATTGTTGACACTATTATGTGTTAAATATATGACCAATCCTTCCTCCTTCCCGCTTGGTATGGTTAAGGACCAAAGACAACCATATCATGCTGAAGCGTAGCGCCATGCCACGCCAGTAATATTTTATTTTACCAGCCACCAAGTGAATCGTTTAAGCCCTAGTACATAAAACTGTAGTTGACCAACGATTTCATGCAGAATTTTTTTTTCACAGTCCTACACGTTAAGTTCATATCAATTATAACATTCCTTTATAGCACTTGAATTGAGAGTTGATCCATTTTAGGCAAATTAACCTATTATTAGTGAAATACACACATGCTTTAACACTACCAATAAATAAGACCAGAAAATAGGGGAATATGATGAGGAATTCACAAAAAAATATGCATATAATAAGGAAAATACTGAAAGGGGAATATCAGGAGATTCACAAAGAAAAATTAGGTCATCAATTTTGCATTTCCTTAAAGCAAAATACACAACCTATTGTACAGCATAAATGGCTTTCTTATGTTTGAACAACTCACCAATGCTTTTGAAGGTCTATGCAGCCATGCAGACTATTCCAGACGATATTAACCTATGTGTTAGCTACTTGCATCCTCTGCTTAAGGTAATTAGTTTTAATCTTGTCCAATTTTGTATTACACATATCCATTTTAACATCTACATCCTTACGACACGAATCCGGTGAAGAAGCCCAATACTTGTTCCTATATAACAGTAATATACACAAACATGTTTTTCATTTTATTAGGTATCCTATGCCACTTCTCCTCTTCACCCATCCTATTTTAACTTTGTGCCACATCTTCATCTTTTATGCCCAACTCTTGGGAGACCTAGGAAGCTGAAATTTCTACATTTAGCCAACACGATCCCCTCCAATCTTTACTTTTCATTCTTCTTGTGAAGGTCTGAGGATAAACTTTCAACGCTTATTTTCTAACTTACTTCTACTCATCATAAATCCCTTATTCTCCAGAGTGCTTCTCTATAGTATCAGGTTTTAGCACCCTCTAGCTAGCTTTGCCAATTAACATATTATCATCAATGAATGAAACGCACCATCGAACCCCATCTTGCACACTAGTGGTTACCTTATCCATACCTGAAGAACAGGGTCAAGGAGTTCCTAGAGTAAGCTCACAGTTATGGTAAACTCCATTTTTCTCACACGTGTGACGGTAATGATATACATATCTCCTTTTTCTATGAATAAACAATTACTTATAAGAAATAAGAAACCAAACAACAGTTAAGTGTTATATTTGGTGTAGTTTCCATTATGCTAGTCAAATATCCAATGCAAGAGCAACCAGATGGTAATCAGGTTCACTGATGCGCCATATATATGTAAAAGGTGTAGATTCAGATATCCTAGACTGCAAATGTCATCATGCTTCTCAGGTGGAATGGCATCCAGACATTACTCCAGATGAAACCTCACGTCCTTAAAAGCTATTACTGCATATTCCTACTCACCTTACGTGTATTGTTCCCTACATAGCTATGCAAGTTAGAACAGTTGTTTTCATTCAATATACCCTCTCGGCAGAGAGTTTTATACCCTGTTGTATCAATGTTTTATTACAACACGAAATTAACTGCATATAACTAAAAGCTTAATGTCTTCAAGAAGTTTAGCAAAGCAACGTAACTATGGTATCTAGGAAAACATACCTGAACAAGCATTACAAGTGCTTCCCGCACTTTATCTCTGCTAACAACAGGAATATTGTTTGGGATAGAAGAAGAAGTAGGAGTGAGAGAAGGAGGAGGAGTGGGCGGAGGAAATGGTTGAAGCAAAGGAGCTCCATAAGGGCGCTGAAGATTCCCAAGTGGAAGAAGTGGAGGAGCAGTGGGCACTGATGAAGAAATGGGAGGCATCAGCGGAGAGGAGGCAGGTGGAGGACCAAAAAAAGATGATGGCTTCACCAGATTTGAAGACCATTTAGCACTGACGTCTGGTTCAGGTGCATCATGGAGGGGCCTCAAAAGGGAAGAAGCTGAAAGAGGAGGAGATGGAAGCAGGACTGGTGCTGAAGACGAAGGAACAGAAGCAGGAGGATGAGGGGGAGGTAGGGTAGCTGGAGATGAGTGGTATAGCTGCCCTTGAACTGCAGTACTAGAAGCATTCCCAATTGTCATTGCATTCTGCAAAAGAAAAGCATAAATTTAGTCAAGATGAGACAACATAGCAAAAATAAAAATAAAAATGTACTTCATGTTTTTTCCCATACTAACATAAATTAATCATTGGTTCGTTTTAAAATTAATGTTATTAAAGAAATTCCTGCCAACAGAGTAACCTTGGCCCATTCATTCTTTTGTCTTGACCCTGATAATTTCATGGCCTGAATTGCTGTCCCGGTACTCCTCGAGACTTTATCCAAGTAATTTAGACAGTGTTCTACTCCTTGTATATTAGGGTCAAATAACTGGTAACATTTTGAACTGCACAAGAGAGTCACGTTTTCCACTAACATATTGAGTGCATATCACATATACCCCACTATATTAAGGAAACTTGTTTTATACAAAAGTAAGGATCTGAACACAAATGCCTAGCAAGAGTAAATGAAGATCTTGAAAAAGCACTGCACACGGAAAAGACATTCCTCTCAGTAAGATCTCTGGCACAACAGACACAGTATATTGGAAAGAAGAGCAAAGAGGAAGGGAGAAAAAAAGGCATACACTGAAGAAGTTCACAAAGGAATTGTCCTCAGGGAGATGTGGAGGATTTGACGCAGTAGACAATGAAGGCTCCAGAGGACCATCAATTACAGCCATGGTTGGAACTGCTTCCAGCTCTTCAAATTCACTGTAGTAAAATTGCATATTACCAAAAGCTCCTTTCAGAAACCAATTAACTGGCAAAAGTCAGGTTATGGATAAAGAGATTATTCCAGAAACAGTTACAATTACTCTTATACCTTAGACTGCCTAACTTGACAAAGATTTGTTACATCTAGTTACTTCAAAATGTACAAGACGGATTTATTTTAATGTAATACCCAGAACTGTGTATTATTGGAAAATGCCATGTACTCGAAGTATTCATAGAGATCACTTCTACTACTCAACAAGATTGAAATAGTTTCTAATATACACTAGGTGATTTCTTCCTATCTATCCTATCCTTGGTGGATAGATAGAGTTACCTGACACCTAATACATGTTGGTGGGAGGTGGCAGGTATCCCATGGAATTAATCACGAGGTGAGCACAAGCTGGCCCGGACCACGTTTAACCAAAAAGAAATAGTATCTAATATCTTGTGACCAGATCCCTTCATCTGGATGACATCAACAATTATCTATTATGCACCATTTCACTAAGGGTAATGAAATACAACAATCGATACAAAGGTCAATAGATCTATCAAACATACTTGTAAAAATGTTGAAGGGGGGGGGGGGGGTTTCAGTAAGCATAAATTATATACCTCTTCATCAATGGCACTTTTGACTTGGTAGGCACCTTGGAATATGCACCGAGTATCCTGAAAACCAGTAAACACTAAATTGATTGACAGGTTTAAAAGTTGATCATCAAAGAGAACACATCGAAGATATGTTTGTATTCAGTGTGGTAGAAAGGTACTTCTTTTGATCCCTTTGTTTCTCATTAAGCTGGCCAAACAATTCACTAAACTAGGATCTGTTGGAAGTGCTGATTTGCATCAGTAGGCACCAACCGTATGAATTCTCACTTCCATATTCTTCAATTAATAAATCAATAAATATTACATACTAAAGTTTCTTCAGAGAATCAAGTAGGGCTCTAAAATATTTTAAAACTAATTTTCCTGAAACTAAGCTAGGCCTAGTAGACACTAGCTTATACACCAGATTGTTTATAAGTTCTCTAACTATGTTTCCACTATATCTAAAAATCATCAACCAACAAATATTTTAACATATGTATTCCCCAAATGAAATAAACAAAGGAAAACCTGCACTGAGCAAGTTCAATTTGGAGAAATATGATAACGTATGAACCCCATCGAATCCCAATGAAGTACAAGTACGAGAAATAAACTACTCTTCAAGATCAAAAGCATGAACTGAATCCAACAAATTTAACTACTTTGTATTTCTAGAATTAACACCCTACATGGAACCAAAAAGTTTACTTATGCCAAAACAGGAAAGAGAAGGGGAGGAAAGGAATCATTTCTGAAGAGAGAAGCTGTGAAAAGATTACCTGTCAAAGAGATTTGCAACTTCTTCACATTCACGCTGATTATAAAACCATATCCCGTTAACTTCTTGGGAAGCATTTCGATACAACAAATATGGAAGCTGGATCTCATATTCAAAATCTCCCAACAGATCCTCCACCAAATTATCTGCTCACCAGAATAAACACTTTTTAAGGCACAGTAATAGATCATATGTACTCACACAAAAGGAAAACTCACAAACTCCCTATTGCAACTTTCAGTAAATATGACAATTCATATGACAAGCTTTAAACATCAAATTTACTAAGATACATGCACCATTTCTGTTTTAAGTTTTTTATTTATTATTTTTAGACGTGTACCCCCATGATATCTTTTCATAAAAGGAAGTTCTTTGAATTTGAAACAGGAAAATGTAAAAAGGATATTTGTTTTCTTTCTTTTTACATAAATCAGAATGAGTACTCAATGTTGTGCAGTCCTCCTTTATTACATGATAATTGCATTGAGTAGTAACTTCCACTAGCCAAAATTATATTATGCAGTCAGGGTTTTAGAAATTTAAAACTAATTGATCAACATGCAGGCCAGAAATTTTATTTAGAATATGAGTGACTTCAGGTATCCAATTTTATCAAAAGAGAACTTTTTTGCCTGCTACTGGTGTGAGCGGTAAGAAGTTTTGGTCTTAAGTCAAGCCAGGGCATCATTTCATTCTTCTAACACGACTAAGCACACAACAAGACCAGACAAGATACTCCTGCGCCTCATAGTAGGCATCTGTCTTTCAAGTTCTAAGATGGCTCCTCTTATTCAATGGTAGTTTACATTTTGTGGATCTGTGCTGACAGCCATTATAGTAGGGGAAATGCTAGCCTTCATATTAGAAGTTTAAAACTTCACATCTGAGTAAAGCAAGAGATTGGTCCAAATGCTAAGGCTGATTTTATGAGTATATCTACCATGGTACTTATTTGTTAAAGGATTCTTAACAAAAAAGGAAAGTAACTCCGCTTCGACCCAAAGTGAATGTGATGTATTTTACATTGTTGTAATGCATAAAGGCTATAAACCTGATGAATAGTATTACTACAATTCTGGGGTCTCCACATCAAATAGCCAATCATGTATAAGCTTCAACTTTATGAACATTTTTCAGCAGCAAAAAGGTAAGGTTACATTCAAATCCATTAAAACATAAAAGGCAAGCCAAGAGATATTGTGTTTATAGTCATTATTTGAAAGCAGATAAACTGACCTGTATTTCTGCGGTTCATAACAATAAACTGAAACCGAGGTTGAGAACTCCTGTAAGACCCGCTAAAAAGTAATTATCACAAAAGAAAAAAGTACAGATATCAAAATTAAAACTTAAAACAAATATTCCAGTAAAGATGAGTTTTTTTAACTATTAAGGAGGTCACTGTTTTCATCAAATTCCAAGAACAAGTGAAGGAAGATATGCAAAAACATGAATCTCCTTCATGTTAGCTTCCTAAAGCATATCTAGCCACAAAGTCGGATAAAAGAGGAAGGTTATAACAAGTTAACAGCCAGCACCAACATAGTTTTACTACGAGGGAACGATTAAGCCCGGACACGGCCGAAGAAGAGGGTTACGGAAACTAAAGCGGACTCCAACTAGAAACTGAGATTTAGTTGATTGATTATATCAAAATTAAAAATGAAAAAAATCACCTCTTGACAACAAATAGAGATCCTTCGATATCCTTCCGACTCTGAACAACAATTCAATTGCAAATTAGACTAATAGGAACTATGTGAATACAAATGTATGAACCAGCAAAAAGAATAAAATCGGGAAGATTTGATACCCATTGGCTGTTATCAATACTGAATTCGTACAAGGTAACATGAGCAGCAGTGATGAGGATTTCTTCAATGAAAGGATCAATCCTCTGAAGAACCGTCAAGTTTAGCAGCTTCGTGCTGTTCTGGTCTAGATTCGGCATCAATTTCCCGTTTTGCGACATTATTGCACCGAATCTGAGAACGGCAAGTAGCTGTAAGCTGAGGCCCAACTTCGACTATCACACAAACCCTAGAATTGCTCCAAATTGAAGGAAGCCCAGCTTTGTTTTGCTATATATATTTGATGGGAGAGATGATGAACAGGGGACAGACACATCACACTTAAAAAAATATAATATAGTTTTCTTTTTTAATTTCTTTATATATATATATATATATATATAAAATTCTTTTTTCTTATTTTTACTTTTACTTCGATTTACTGAAGTTAGATTGTATTAATTTGATACTTTTGAAATAAAAATTTAGATATTCAGAAATTATAGAAAAAAATACTTCAAATTGTATTTCTTTTAATATGAAAAAAAAATCTGAAAATATTAATCAATTTTTACTCTCATCCCATGAGCAAATATACATTTTTAGTCTAAATGAAAATAAACAAAGTTCCTTGTAGGGTATAATTAGTAAAGTTAGGAATTCATTTGCTCCATTTAAAAACGTCAAAAAATACCCTCAAATTAACATGAAATATAACATGTAGACGAACTACAATATACTTGGGTCATTTCATTTCATGTATTTAGAAATGTCAAAAATTTATCCTCAAATTATAATAAGAATTGCAACATGTACTTCATCATCTAACCCAGGATACTAAGATAAAGGAGATGACAACCATAGCGGAAATGCTTTCCACAGCAAATTTTAAGCAAAAGCCTTATATTTGCCCAAACTTATATGGCATTATTCACACACAAGCATCCGACGTACCAATATGAGGCAGGCAGCAGCAAAAGTAATACAATTTCACAGTCTTGACTTAAAAACATTAGAATGATCCATATAAGATAGTACATACTCTCAAGACAACCGAACACAAAGCAAATACTTATACTAGAAAAACACAGAGAGACTGTAATCCACATAACTCTTTTCTCAGTTTCCTCATTCAGTTGCTTTTCCTTTGCGCCTGCTGCTACAGCTGGTTTCTATGAGGTAACAAACCATGGAATCCACATCATCCCCAAATATGCTATAAGCCTCGATCACTCGTGGATAGCTGAAACCCATCGACAGCATAACCTGGATGCAGTCGCTAAAGGCAGAATCCAGCGAACTCAGCTCTTGCCCAGCTTCCTGCCGTTTCTCACTTCCTGATGACCCTGTGATTTGATGTTGAAATTTCAAACCACCAAATTCGCGGATCTTGTATCAATAGAAGGGTAAAATGTAAGATCACACTCACTAGTTCCTGAAGATGATGGTTCAGCACCGGATGTGGAAGATTCTCGACGACCAAGCTGTTGCCGGAACTTATTATCATGCGCAATATACTCAGCCCTAGAAGCTTCAATCACCATGCGTTCCATCTCCTTCTCAGTGAGCTCAACATCTGAGTAGAAGCGTCCTTCAGCAAGGAGCGCCTGAAATGGGACCATTTAGCCAACTAAAAAATCCACATGAAAGCCAGTGTATGGAAATCATTCAAATATAATTGAAATTTTTGGTACTTAACATTATCAATCTGTTGTTCCTGTTGAGCTTTAATTGCAGCTTTTACATTATCCTTGTCGATGTTTTTCTGCAGGAAAAAAAACATATATACATGAAACTAATAGATAGGTTGGCGAAGAAAGAACATTATCATATATCACAGACTACTGAAACGACAGTCTAAAAAAATATAAAGAATAATTTCAACTACATAACCTAAAGCACTATTGCTGTAGCAGATAACAAATGGATATCATATTTCCCGGCCACTAGAATGACGGTTTAAGGAGACTACCAACTTATCTCCTTACAGGAGCAGAAAGCAGATAACATGTTTGTTTGCAGATTAAAAAGTATACCCCTCGCAGAGAGCTAAACCCAAGCCCAGCACCAACTGATAATCGGCGAGGATCAACAAGGGAGTTGTAGTGATTTCCATGATGATAACTGAGACGGATAGGAGGGGTATCTGCGTTATAACTTCCATGGAATGTGTTCATTGGTTCTGCGTCAGTAAGTTCCACAATTTAGTGCAAGAAGTCAACAGACACAAGTCCACAAAGCTGAGCATTACAATCACCAATCTTATTACAAAAAGAACAATCAAAAGTCAAAAAGAGAATTTACCGATGCTGTAAGAATATATATGGATAGGGCGATTATACATTTCAGATAATGCTTGGATTTCCACGTTGTTGCCGTAGACCTACAACCAAGTAATGAAAACATAACTCCAGTTGTTCTAACAAGGAATTGAGAAACAAAGAAAGATATGCACACAGATGGATAATCGATAAGCAAAACACCATCCACCAATGCGACAGATAGCAAAAGCTCTAACAACAAATGGATATTTTCAGTCCATGCAAGTTCTTTAATCCAGCCTTTTGAAAATGAAGTAATCTAAGAAAAATCAAGCAGAAATGATTTGAAACCAAACCCCTGTGCAGGTACACTAAACCCATCCTTTCTCCCTCGGAATGGGGAAAGAGAAGGGAAAAAGTAGACATTCATTCAATGCCAAAACGCAAAACCTAACCACCTCAACGTCAAAAGAAAGAAGAGCCTGAAGATAATTGGAAATACAATGCATGAGTTAATCATATGCATTATAAATAAATTAGCAAATAACCAACAGTAGAATGTAGATGTTAAGAGGTTCAAGCAGTTTGAAAATATTCAACAAAAAACTATAGAAAAGTGAATTCATACAGCGTAACCATATTTTTTCCACTGGGAAACCCCTTCATCATTTTGTGCACTCACTCAAGTTGGACTACATGCAGTTTAGAATAGCACTAAAATTATCTCTGACGACAATCATCTACAAAATAGCATCATCCTAGCTAATACTTTCAAGTCCAAATAACATTTCTTACAGTTGTGTAACAAGTGCTCCAATTCTGCTTGCGACCGGTTAAGACAGAAGCAGCACAACGATTCAGATAGATAATTGCTGAATAATCACATGACGTACCTTGTCTCTCCTTTTTCTCTTGCAATAGGATGTGAATCCTTCAGTTATGAACTGAGAGAAGTGGTCTCTTTCGCGCTCCTACAAAAAAAGATGCTAAACATATAAATAAAGATACAGCAAAATAAGTTATTAGGTGGTGAAAGAAATACATATAAATGATAAAGACTGATGAACCAACTTATACGTGATAAACTCTAGTTGAGTGATCAGACACATAATGATAAGTCATAATATTCTTGTATTTTCTCCAGTAAGTTGTCAGCATCAAGGGAACATGAGGATACGAAATTATGCATCAAGCACGTCACATTTACACAAAAAATTTGACACTGACCTGTTAAATGCAAGAAGCCGACATGATGAAATGGAAACCAAACAATAACAATATGCACATGTACCATCCACCCTCTACATCTTCCATCACCCCTGCTCCTGGCAAGAAGAGGCATAGGGTGTGTTCGGGAGAAGTACGATGCTTGTCATGGAAAATGCTTACCAAGAAATAAGTGGGTTTTTTACTTATTTTCTTGTATTCGGTACAGAAGCAAAAAATATTTTTTTATCCTAGAAGCACTATTTTGTATACGATCTAGAAAAATACTATGGGGGTGAGGGTGGGGGCGGTGGAGATGAGGCCACATGGAGGGGTGAAGATAAGATAGGGAGGACACGCAATGGCGTACACAGGATTTTTTGTAAGCAGTGTTGATATTTTAAAGTAAATAAATAAACGAATGATATAACAACATTATATTGACAAAAACTATTTAAAGCATACTAATAGAACTTAAATCAAGTAAACTACTACAACTTATTAATTCTGTTTTGGACAAGTAGTTGAAGTTCTATAATAGGATACAAATTGTATTTTAGTTCAACTGGTTTATATTTTCTTAATTTGACTAGGAATTGGAGGTTGGAGGGTCAAATCCCCACAACATTTACTTTTATCTGAAAAAGCCCCAAAAAAATAAAACCTAATTTTGGGCTTGGTGAGGATTGAACTCAGCCACACTTGAGAGAATGACTGTTCCATCCGCACAGTAAACCAACGAGCCTAGGAAACTCACTTGTTCAAGTTGTGTCATTAATATTATTTCTACTTATATTCTGCTTTTTTCAGATTCTTTATATATATATATATATATATATATATATACTAAAAAGTTTTAACGAAGCAGTGTCGATCGACACCCCTTGACATATGTTGGGTCCGCCCCTGAGGACACATATCAATGTGAAATGACACTTGAGGTACTTGTTTTCCATACTTCCACTAGGAAAATGTTCTCCAAGAACATGGAAAATTGAACCTCCATACCAAACACACCAATATAACCTTTAGCCTCTGTTTTTCTTAGCACTACAACTATAATATAATTTTTAAATTTAACCCCCATTTGGTTAGGTGAGGTTTGAAACCTAAAATAACTGCAGAAAGGGACCCTCAACTTCTAAGGTACATGGACTGTGGACTTCCTTCCACTAGAGTCTAGACCATTAAAATAGTGGAAATGGTTAGAATCCTCTTAACCATTATTTACACATCCCTATTACCACAAAGTTACCACAAAAAGAAAAATCTAAAGCTCATCCTTGACCCTTGCTTCAGGAAGAATCGTACCCAGACCACTCAAAGGATAGGTATAAGGGGGTTATTTTAATGATAAAAGAAAGCTAATTGATCCAGGTAGAAGATAAAAAGAAGTTGGGGAACAAGTCATGAGAATTATCATTGAGAACAAGCCCATCAAAGAATTCTAGTGGTGAATAAGCTAGCAACAACCAGTAAAATGCTACATCAAAAAACTAGTTGTCCCTTTTTTCTTGGGATAAGCGTTCCTTTGCATTCTAATCAGTCAATTAATCAAATAACCAAGACCATCCCAATTATATATGCCGACTATATGAATTCTCTGTATTCATTTTGCTCTATATAGGAGGCATGTGATGGGAACGTCTATCCAATGTTAGACTACACTTGAATGCCAATGTAGTGCATGCCAAGATGAACGCGCCCAACAGATTTAATGCTTAAAGAGTTCACCAAAGGCAAATTTTTAGATGGGTGGTCAACCTACTATAATCCTAATCCTCTAGGTTCTACAAAACAATTTTCTTCTATAGATGGTTTTGTCAAATTTACTTGATATTTTCAAATATTTTATCATGGATTCCAATCACTAACTTAAATGTAATTCAATTATTAATTGATGTTTCCAATATTATATTCTCTTTTACAGAATACATATAAGGACCACTCATACTCAACTCTCTCCTGAGATCTGAAAGAAAATCCTCTCTTAAATGTGTAGGGAGTGGCTATAAGATTGGATGATGGAAATTTCATGTCTACACCTATTTATTTATTTATTTTTCTCAGGAAAACAATTATTACATTCGTCTATACTTAGTTATAAGATTCTCTCACCAAATCTACAATACATCTCTGCACAAGTGCAGGTGACTTGGAAGGACTTGAGCAGTTACAGAACTCAATGATGGATTTAGAGGACAAGCTATGAGTTCACAGGTGGGTACCCATAAGCATTTACCAGGACCTTGTATATGTCGTAAGAAACATACTAAAAATCTATGAATATATAATTGTAAACCCGATTATTATTACATGTTATAACTTGAGATTTCGTTTGGAACCATAAACATCAATCCTGGATCGATCCGCCTTTGACAGGACTCTACTCTCAACTCTCAAAATACACCATTAAATTTTATTTTTTTATGAAGTAAGGTGTTTCAGTACTGGCATCAAGTAGATGCAAAGAGTACAAAAGTAGGAGTGTTAGCTCCATACATAATGTTATGCTTTAACCAGGGAGCTAACCATAAAAACCCAAAAATAAATACACCACTAAAAATATTATGCACAACCATATAATGAAAAAATTTGTAGCACCAGCCGAGGGAAAGAAGTTACTTCAGTTCAGATATAAAGGATATGCAACACACGACATCTCAGCATGCCAAGAACCTACTACATATAGACATATAGGAAACCAATCTGGCTCTCAAATTAACAGATGCGTATTTGTTTCCACGGTAGATGCTTCTACAGTTCTGTCAGTGCACTCTTTCTATCCTCAATTGTACCAAGCCACTGTCACCCACATTTTACAATTAAAAATCAACAAGGAGAGAACCAATTAAACTGGTGACCCTCTAATGTAAAACCAATATGATAGATTCATCTCCCCATCTAATAGCATGTTAAAAGAACACGCTTCTAAATGAAACCAAAATTAAGTGAACAAAATTCTAAACCTACCAAAGAAGAAAAGAAAGTCGACAAATAAAATTGCATTTATACAGAGTGTTCTGTACAAAAATTACCATGTAGTCGATGCACATCTGCCTGACCAAATCATAAGCTTCAGAATCACCATATACTTGGTCAGCAACTGCACGGAAGAGGCAGTTCCCATCTTCACGCATTTTCTTAACTTCTAAGCCTTTGGCTCTTCTGATATCAATTTCAAACTGGTGCTCTCTCTCCTAAAACAATATGAAAATTGTTAAGTTCTCAAATTTCAGATATGTGCAACAGTTTTTGATAGAAGGATAATTGTAACTTGTAAATTACTAAATAAATCATCCTTTACTCATGCTAAACTACATGAGCAGAATGACCATTCCAACACTAACTAAATGTGATGCATAATTTAGTGCGGGAGGAATGGTATTGCTGATAAAATGTGCTTAAGATATCAACCAATAATCAAATATATTCCTATAACGGATAAGAGGAGCATAAACTGGAGCCTTCATCAATTTCTACTAGATAAGTTTTTGGACTTACCACATCATTGCGTGAGGATCCAAAGTTGGGATTCTGCTCATCTGCGCTATTATAACCTTCACTTTCGCAGTGTGACCGTGGAGAGGATGGCCTAGATCCAGCAGGTGAAGTCCTAGTTGACACATTGGTCTGCCCAACAAATTCCCTAGATGATCCTATCCGTACTGCATTTGAACTACCTAATGAAAATTTCCTTGGGCTAGGGTTTAGTGAAGCAGGTTTAGGAGGTGGGACAGGAGGTGGAGGAGGAGGAGGTGGACAAGAACTACTTTTAGGCTCCAGCAGAGAAGTACCTTCATTTTCCGCTACCTCAACTCTTAAACCACTATATCCTTTTATGGAGTCCCCACAGACAAAAGCACCATCACTTACCTTCTCATTGTCAACAATCTTTTCTTCAGGGAGGCATCGGTCACAGCTAAAACTTTCTACTGAAGCATCATCACCATCACCTTTGTGATTGAAGGAACCAACTGAAACATCATCCAAGACAATTGATTCTGGAAACTCTCCCACCAACTCATCATCTTTCAGAGCTGATGGCACTTGACTAGTGCTAGAAGCCTGTGGCTGTGATGAAGCTGAAGAAGAAGCAGATGATCCAGGGAGTGGCACTGACGACCTGTTCTGGTTTGACGACGATGATGAAGACCCTGTAGAACCTCTTTGAACAAGTATCCGTGTCATTTTTGCTCCCCTTCTTCAACTAGAGACCCACAGAACAATCACTCCGCCTTAACCCAAATTAGAGAAACACTTTCAATTTATCTCGCTTCCTGGCATTTGGGGCGGTCACACCAATACCTTTACTGAATGATTTCTTGCAGCAGCTTACTTCCCTTTGATCCTCGCGAGCTACTTTCTGCATTCCCCTAAAAATTCTCATGAGAACTTCACTTCCAAAACTCTTTTTTGAAACAACAAGGCCTGTTCTCTTTATGCTCCTTGAAATTCCCCAAAAGTAAGCCACAACCTTAAAGCTGCAATTAAGATCATTTGATCATCAGCATCAACTATTTCTCAATGCCAAAACAAATCGAGACAAATACACTAATACTCTTAAACCATTCTCCTCTTTGGACCCAATTCATTTCAAAACTAAAAAATTTGTCAAGGATTCTACAATTTTATTACGATCTCACATTTATATACCAAACTAAAACAGCCGTGGCATATAAAATAGAATTTCAAGACAATAAATATGAGAAAGAAGGTTCCTGAACCATCAAATAAATTCAATTACCAAGTAACAAATTAGATATAATATCCTACAAGAGATGATCAAACCATAATTTTTCTAAACAAACGCAAATCCATAGAAAATAACCAATAATGTCCTGACACAATCGATAAAGATAAAGACGCATTTCAACAGAAATGGGGCAAGAACTTACCAATAGAAAACCCTAGAGTTGACTCGAGGCGAATTACTGGATTATGAGACCGAATTGAAGCAGAAATTGGGAGTGATTAGGGTTTATAGTATGTAATCTGTGAAGCGGATATAGGAAAAAATTATGTAATTACCTTCCAGGCGAAGGAAGAGAGAAAAAGGGGAAGAATGGATACGTCACTTTGGGAATTTTACCATTGTTACGGTCAAGTGCTTTACACATGTCGACTAGTGGAACCCTCACTGGCCACTGCATTACTTCACGTTTGACTAAATTTCATATATACGGGAAATATGAATATGATTAATTATAATATAAGGTGTATTATTATTTGTTGTTTTATTTGCTTGATATCTTTTTATTTTTTTAATTTATGGGAGATAACTTTTCTAATTTATAAAAATAGTGATAAGATTTGTGTAAATATTTTATCAATGTCGACGCCTAACTTGGGATTATCACGTTGGAGGTCTCAAGTTCGAGATCCCTGTTGGCCTCTGGGTTGAGCTTGTTGCACTGAGTTTGCCTAGCGTGGGTTATTTCTATTGTGTGATTTGTGAGTGATTGCATAGGAGTGGGATTTTACCATGTGCGCATCTAAAAGATAACGAACGTGGTTTCCTTTGTCATAAAAAATAATAATTATTGTGTTCATATTTTAGCTTTTAAATAATGATTCTACGTGCATAATCATTTTCATTTTTCAATTTTGAAACCGTATTTTGTCAGTAATTTTTAGAATAAAATGGAGACAAGATTGAAATTGCAATAATTTCAAATTCCTAAGAAAAAGTGGATAAATTAGAGAAGTGAATAAGCAAATTGATGTCCAAAAACTCAAACAATAGAGATGCATGCAGTTAAATTACAACAAAATCAAAATGAAATTAGACACCAAATCCAAATTTGAAGGAAAGCTAAGCACAACAACACCAATTCAGCAAATGTCCTAATTATGCCTTCGTAGAGTCACAGCAGAGAAAACAACAAGGATGATGAAGATGAATGCTGCAATAAAGGACGCCACCACTGCGCCGCTCACTCGCTGGCAGAAATCTCCAAACTGTTGGCATATCGCCACCCATTGTGTGGTGGAGTTGCCGTTATGTGC
>JAJOOS010023914.1:0-30979 GCA_029582725.1 Solanum chiquidenum
TGCTCTAAAATTCGGGTTAGACCCATTTCCCACTCAATTTGACCCCCTGAATAAGAATATGAAGTCGAATTTCCAAAATCATGCACGGATTTTGAGATATATGGAAATTACAATTATAGGTGTTTCCGAAGCACATTTTCGGGAATTTTTGGGGTCGTTTCAGACGCTTTGGGGAAAATGCCTGGGTATGTAAAGTTCATGAACGATATGGTGACCAAAAAGAGGGTTGTCAATTTTGAGGATGAAGAAAGGTTACAACATTGTAGTACTATTGCTACGCGGTCACTAGTGCAAAAGAAAGAGGATCCTGGAGCTTTCACTATTCCTTGTACCATTAGGATGTTGCATTTTACAAAGGCATTGTGTTATTTGGGTGCCAACATTAATCTGATGCCATTGTCGATCTACAACAAATTAGGTTTAGGGGCTCCAAAACCAACTGCGATGCGTCTACTCATGACTGATAGAACTTTGAAGAAGCCCATTGTTGTTCTCCAAGATGTCCTTGTGAAAGTGAAGTAGTTTATTTTTCCAGCGGATTTTGTGATATTTGATTGTGAGGTTGATTTTGAGGTTCCCATCATCTTAGGGAGACCATTCCTTGCTACTGGGCGTGCCTTAGTCAATATGGAGAGAGGGCAGATGAAGTTATGACTGAATAATGAGAAGGTAACTTTTAATATATGTAGGTCTATGAATCATGAGAGCAATCTCAAGTCGGTATCAGTGGTGAATCATATTATGGAGCAAGGTTCTGAAGTGTCTATTAAAGAGAGGTTGGGTGTTGATGCACTGGCAGCGGTAATGATGAATTTTTATGGTGATGGTATTGAAGATTATGATGAATTAGTTGCCGCCCTTGATAGGTTTGAATTCCGTTCCAAGACAAAAGGACTGGAGTTAGATATGAAGAATCGCGACTCTCCACCTACAAAATCATCTGTGGAAGAGCCTTCAAAATTGGAGCTCAAGGCTCTACCATCTCATTTGAGGTATGCATTCTCGGGAAAGATAGCACTTTACCAGTAATCATTGCTGCTGATTTGAGTGGGGAACATGTAGAGACATCGGTTTCTATGTTGAAGAGGTTCAAGCGGGCTATTGGATGGACTGTTACGGATACTATTGTGATTCCTCCTGGCATTTGTTTTCGTAAAATCCAACTCATGCCGGACAACAAGCCATGTATTGAGCATCAAAGGAGACTTAATCCACCTATGCAAGAGGTAGTGAAAAAGAAAATTATCAATTGGTTGGATGCTGGAGTCATATACCCTATTGCAAATAGTAGTTAGGTCTGTCTTATTTAATGTGTACCCAAGAAAGGTGGGATTACTGTGGTTCATATTGCGAAAAATGAGTTGGTCCCAATGAGGCCAGTGACTAGATGGAGTGTATGCATGGACTACCACAAGCTAAATGCCTGGACAAAAAAAGACTTCTCGATGCCGTTCATGGACTAGATGTTGGATCGTCTTATTGGTAAGGGTTGATATTGCTTTCTAGATGGGTATTCGGGCTACAATAAAATCTCCATAGCTCCGGAAGATCAATAGAAAACCACATTCACTTGTCCATATGGGACTTTCGCCTTCAAAAGGATGCCATTTGGGTTGTTAATGTTCCAATGACTTTCTAGAGGTGTATGATGTCGATATTTTTGGATATGGTGTAGGAAACGATTGAGGTATTTATGGATGATTTCTCTATGGTAGGTGACTCATTTGATGGTTGTTTGATGCATTTGGCCGAGATACTAAAACAATGTGAAGAGTACAATCTTGTGCTTAATTGGGTCACTTCATGGTGAAAGAGGGGATAGTTCTGGGTCATCGGATTTAATAGAAAGGTATTAAGGTTGATCGAGCCAAAGTCGAGGTAATAGAAAATCTTCAACCACCTATCTCTGTAAAAGGTGTTTGGAGTTTTCTTGGGCATGTAGGTTTCTACCGAAGGTTTATAAAAGATTTCCTGAAAATTGCACACCCATTGTGCAAGCTGCTCGAAAAGGAGTGTAAGTTTGATTTTGCTGATGCTTTTTTGAGAGCATTTGGAGAGTTGAAAGAAAGGTTAGTGTCAACACCTATCATTATTTCACCGGATTAGGGGCAATCGTTTGAAGTGATGTGTGATGCGAGTGAGGTGGCACTTAGTGTGGTATTGGGACATGCCATCAAAACTCTGAATGTGGCTCAAAAGAACTATACTATGCCGGAACAGGAACTCTTTGACGTGGTTTTCACATTTGAGAAATTTTGATCCTACTTGTTTGGTACAAATGTCATAGTGCATACTGACCATTCTGCATTGAGGTATCTGATGGCTAAAAATGATGCAAAACCGAGGTTGCTTAGATGGGTATTGTTGATGCAAGAGTTCAATATTGAGGTGAAAGATAGAAAGGGAACATAAAATCAAGTTGCCAACCATTTGTCCAGATTGGAGGAGGTAGATATGCTCAAGTTAGGAGATGGGGATGAGATTAATGATGCATTCCCAGATGAACATATATTGGCGGCTTATTATGATCTTATCCCTTGGCTTGCAAATTTCGCTAACTACTTGGCAAGCGATTTGGCTCCACCGGATTTGTCATTTCACCAAAGGAAAAAGTTTATGTTTGATGTGAAGAAATTCTTTTGGGATGAGTTGTACTTGTTTCGTATTTGTGCTAATAGGATTATTTGTCGTTGTGTGCCCAAGGTTGAGATGATGAGTATACTAGAGGTGTGTCATTCATCGCCTGTTGGTGGGCACAATAGTGGGATCCGAACTGCTCACAAAATTTGCAGTGTGGGTATTACTAGCCTACCATCCACCAAGATGCTTATGATTTCACCAAATCATGTGACCGTTGCCAAAGAGAAGGAGGAATTTCAAAGAAGCAAGAGCTACCTATGAATCTGATATTGGTGATTGACTTATTTGATGTCTGAGGCCTTGACTTGATGGGTCCATTTGTAAGTTCGCATGGGATGAAGTATATTCTTGTTGCGGTTGACTATGTATTGAAATGGGTGGAAGCAATTGTGCTTTCAAATAATGAGGGAAATAGTGTCACCGCATTCCTGAAAAAGAGTGTCACCGAATTCCTGAAAAAGAGTGTCACCGCATTCCTAAAAAAGAGTATTTTCTCCAAATTTGGTACACCTAGGGTAGTTATGAGCAATAGAGGTTCTCACTTTTGTAACAAGTTGTTCAAGGCATTGCTAGAGAAATATGGGGTTTGTCACAATGTAGCCACTCCTTATCATCCACAGTCTCGTGGCAAGTTGAGGTGTCAAACATAGAGATTAAGAAAATCCTTACAAAGACTGTGAACGCCAACATTACTGATTGGTCAAGAAGGCTTGATGATGCTCTATAGGCCTATCGCACCTTATTCAAGACTCCCATAGGTATGTCCCCCTACCAACTTGTATATGGGAAGTCATGTCATTTTCCTATAGAGCTAGAGCATAAAGCAATGTGGGCGCTAAAGAAGTTGAATTTGGATTGGGGAGCCGCATCGAGTGAAAGACTGAATGACATGAATGAGCTTGATGAGTTTCACCTAAAAGCATATGAAAGTTCAGCCTTGTACAAGGAGAAGATGAAGAAGTACCATGATCAAAAGATTGAAAAGCGTGAATTTGTTGTGGGTGATCTGGTGCTCTTATTCAACTCAAGGTTGCGCTTGTTTCCTGGCAAGCTCAAGTCCAAGTGGACCGGGCCATTCAGAGTCACTCAAGTATTTCCACATGGAGCGGTTGAGCTCAAGAACAAGGAAGGAACGAGGTTCAAAATGAACGGACAAAGGATCAAAGTCTACGTGGGGAAATCTGAGAGTGTGCAAGAAGTGATTGAGGCCTATTATCTTGATGAAGTCTCAGTAATCAAGGTGTTTGCGTCGTGCCGTCACATTAAATCAAGCGTTGTTTGGGAGGCAACCCAAGATGTACAATCTAGCCAACTATAGGATTTTCTTTTTGATATAAGAGTTTTCTTTTTTCTTTTTTATTTTATAGCTCTTTAGATAGGTGTTTATTTGTATAATTAGTGTTGGCTAAATGTAGAATAGGGTCTGTGTCTAAAAGGTGTCTAGAAAATGTAAAATAAGTCCTAATGGTTGCTATGTGTGCAGGGACGAAAAATCAATATTTGTAGAAAAAACCTCTGCAGAGGTCTACGGGCCCCCATCAACGGTCCGTTGGTCAATCCATGGACCATGGATGGCATCCGTAGATCCCAGGTAAGTTTTCTAATTTTTCTAAGTGTCAGCTTAACCTACAGAACCCATCGACAGATCGTAAGTAGACCCACAAACCATCGATGGGGTTTCGTGGGTCCTGACTAGGGTTTCTATCCAACCCGACCCGGACCCTAAATTAATATAACCCCTCATTTTTAAAGCATTCCCCACTTCCATATTTCCCCACAACCGTTTGTAACCTTCCAATTACCCATAATAATCCATTAATAACCCCCATATCACTCCCCAACTGACATAAATCAATTCCCACATCCCATATCAATCTTCTCTCTCAAATCTTTTCTCCATTTTCCTTCCCATCAAAGTTCTTGAGGTCCGGGTTCGATGTCACTGTTGTTGTAGGAGCTTTTGTAGTTGATCACACACTCACCATTTTTTATTATTTGGAAGGTAAGTTGATTTCTCCTGAACTTTCATTACTTCATTGTTTCATATTGAAATCACAACGATAAACTTGACCTTGGGTTGTTGAATTACCTGTTATAATGTGGAAATTGTAAGTTAAAAACACCCTTGGAATGATGGTATGTGAGTGTGTAGTTAATTAAAATCAACTAAATGGAGTAATAGGTCTAATTGGAAGTTTTGACTTAGGGTTCGTTGTTTTGGTGTGTTAAATAGTTGAATTGTGTGTAATCGAAACCCTAAGGATGAGAACTACCATATATTGTGTTGAAATGCATGAATTATACTTAGTTTGATTGAATGTTTGTTGAAATTATGGTGTTTACAAAAGTTCAAGGGTAAGCCTGACACATAATTGATTAACGAGCCCCACCCACGGATCGTAGGTCCACCTACAAACCGTAGGTTGGGGTCCACGGATCAGGAGCACACACAAATTGGGCCAAGTCTAGAATCACGGTGTGGACTACGGTTCGTCATTTGATTGACATGCCATTTTGCACATCCGTGATTCCCCATCTGCAACCCAACTATGCACCACCTGACTTATGAAGGGGACCTACGGACCGTCGTTTCATCAACGGACTATAGGTACCCACCGTGGGTCACAAGTTCAGCTACTACCTTAAATATTTTTGAATTTTTATCTGGGTCTGAGTGTTGTTCTAAAATTATTCCATGAGTCTTATTGCCTTGTTTTGGTAATAACAAGTCATCCACATGTACCATGGTTCCAAAACAAATTCCTACCTACGCATGAGGGGACAAGTCCAAATCAGTCACCCCATCCCGACGTCTGATAGATGAGGACAGTGATACAGAGCACATCCCACCTGCCCAAAGGGTCTACCCTATTGCACCCCACACTACTAGGCAATCCCATCATGTTATTTCTACGAGTGACAAGGTCGAGGTCAGTGCCCCCCAATTCGAGAAGGGGCCACACATTCTGTCTCCGAGTCACAATCTGACTCTGGTACTAGCGGCAACACCTCTTCTTCCTATGATGCCGATAGCTTAGGCGACATACCGATACCTACTAGGGTTGAGCCTGCTCTCAATGCCGATGATCCAAACAGATGATACGTTGTGGGCTAGTATCAGTTATATGAGAATGGCACCATGTTGAATGAACACAAGAGGATGGTTCGTACCGTTACTGAGGAATGCAGGGGCCTTACATGCATCCTCCACACTACACCAGTTCTTGAGGAGCTCTTCAGGAGGCACAAATATGAGTGGATGGCACGGAGCCCCAGGACCTACATCATGGAGATGAACATAGAGTTTTATGCCTCTTATACTGCCACCGTCCGGAATTCCATGTCTAAACGGGCCAAGCCCGTAGCTCAACCCTCAATCCAGACGACCTTGGTGCAGAAATTCCCCGTAGACATCTCTGAGACCACTATCCGCCGAATCATTTATGAACCAACCCACACTCTACCGATTAATACAGCAGAGTATGACTACATGATGGGCATCATTCAGAGCGGGGCATTTAAGAGGGACACTGAGAAAATGGAGACACTTTTGATGTGTATAGAACCTCATATTGCTGAGGATGGGGATCTCACTAAGTGGGTACAAACTCCTACTTTGGCCATTAGGAAGACGACTCTGAGCTTTGCTACAAAGTTCTTCTGGTTGTTGGTTCAGAGTTGACTGTCCCCTACTCAGGTGGACAATGCTATTACATGGGACCGGGCCGTGATGATAGCATCCATTATGGCGGGTCTGGAGATTTTTTTTGCCCGCATCCCGATAGCAGAGATCCAAGAGAGGGCATTCAAGACCACCACCACCCTGCCTTTACCGTGTTTGATATTACATCTCTACAGGGAGGCTTTAGTGCCTGTTTGGCATTACAACAGGTTGCTTGAGGCGACCAAGACACTGTACATCCCCCTCATTCGGGATGATGCCAACCTTGCTGCACCACGGAGGGAGCCACAAGTTGATGTACCGCATTTGGGTGTTGATCTCGCTGCGAACGTGAAGTAAAAACAGGCTGATTACACTACCATTCCAGCCGCTACAATAGATTCCCAGGCTCCATCTTCTTCGTCCATTAGTCAATCCCCGAGCTCCTCCCGATCCACTCCCTCTTCAGGGTCCACTACCATTCCTCTAGCCCGAGTCCAGATGCTGGAGACCCAGATGGCCACCCTATTGCAGCATATGAAGCCGTGGATACAATGCTCTATTTTGGAGTCTGAGGTGAGGATGGAGCAAATGATGGATCAGAAGATTCAGACCATTCATAAGCGCTTGGATGCTTTCGAGTTGTGAGTCTTGGAGAGGCCTGCCCCTACCATAGATGATCCACCTTCCAGACAGAGTTGGCTAGCCTCTGTGCCGATGTTGATGCCCTCTTGGCCCCTACTGATACTGTGCCAGAGTCTGCCCTTATGGTACCAGAGGATGAGGTGGTGATGACTGCTGTATTTGGCGATACTATGCCACCACCAGATTCTTCCCGTACTGCTGGGAAGCACCATTGCTCCGACCACACTTCCGATACTGAGGAGACTCGACGATTGAGGAAGAAGGAGCACCAGCAGTTTGAGGAGGCTGAGAGACAGTCTATCTTGGATGAGGAGATGCGGCAACAGAGAGCTCGAGAGGTTGGTGTTGGCCCTGCAGGTTCGGTGAGCACTATTGTTAGAGAGAGCAATACTGAGGGTGTTCCTACTATTGGTGTGGGCGCTACTGATGGCGTCCCTAGTGTTGATCCAATAAGTTTTAGGAAATTGGACCCACCCACTTCTTGATGGGTCTTCGGCGCATTTGTGCCACAAGTTTGTTTCACCCTATGCTTTAATTTTTGTGTGTGCATTGAGGACAATGACACCTTATTTTGTTGGGGGTGGGGTGAATGGATTATGAGTGATGGGGTGAACTGTGAGTAACCCAACTCATAATCCTCTATTGGGGTTTTCTTGCCTGTGTTCTTTTCCCCCAAGAGACTATTTATTTTCTGTTGAACCGGCATGTTTAGGATTGTATGTGTAGAAGTAAGTAAAAGAATGAAATCATGATAGCATAAAAAGCATGAAATTGATACATGTCCAAATATTTTGAAATGTGTTAGATCTATATGTTGAATGAGTTGAATGTGTTGGATCTTCATATGACATGATAAGGAACCGGTATGATAGCATGACTTAAGCTAAAACTTGAACTGGTTAATTCAATAATCTAATAATGAAACAATGTGCCAAGTGTGTGAGAGAAGAGTTTGAATGTTCATACATTATGTGCTAATCTAGAACTTGCCCCATTGGTCCTGCTAAGATAATCTAGGCTAGAAGTTGGGAAATGATCATAGGCCCTTGTTTAAATAAGTCCACTCAAGCCTAAAATGATTCAACCAAAAGAAATAAATATTCCCTTTGATCCAACTGTCTGAACCTAATGTATACCATTTTTTTTAATACACCTAATCCACCTTCCCTAAAATAATTGTCTTGGACCCGTTCCCTCATTGGACATGTGCACCTTGACTTAGGCCAAAAGCCTAAGTTGAGGGTGGCTAATTCAAAATGTTATCTTAATTTTGGCCCTGGTTCGACATCGGATATTTTGCACCTCAACTCATGCAAAATACATAAGTTGAGGGTGGCTATGAAAAAGGAAACCAAAATAAAAATGGTACGAAAAGAGTTTTGTGTAGAAGAAAGAAAAAGAAAATAAAAGAAAGAAAAAGATGTGGTTGAAGTCAAAAGAAACAAAAAGAGCAATAAAAAAGATGATGAAGAAAACAAAGAAAACAAATAAAAAGAAGAATTTGAAAAATAAGAGCGATAAATGCAAAATCACATCTGTGTTGAAAAGAGTCAAGGAAAAGAGCAGAAAATAAAAATATGTCAAGAATTAGTTGAGAAAAGAGGTAAAAGTCAATGTAATGTCAAGGAGGGCAGAAAGTCACTAAAAGTACCCAAATATACCCTACCTGACCCTGAACTTACGTTACAAGCTAAGAAAGTCCTATAGTGATCCTAACAACTAGTTTGGAGAGTTTAAGCAGTGAAAATAAGGGCAAGCCTATGGTATTGGCACTACCTGTACTTGAAGTCACTTCTGAGCGTGAGTGTTGAATGAATCCTAAAACTTGAAATTCATATATATTGCGTGTGAAAAAGAATTTCTTTTGAACTGACGTCACTAGTTACATTGTTGGAGAATTGATACTTTGGTGATTGTGAAAAGTGTATGTTTTGATGTCTATAGGTCAATCTATGTCATTTTTTTATCCGCATGAGTTAGCTTGTTGAGTCTAGATAAAAAGATTTGCACTAATGTGATGGAATTGATTGAGAAAGCCATGTGATTGCTTGAGTTTGTATGTCTGCTTCTACATAAGTGTCGTTTAGAGTTCAGTGTGCCGCTTGAGGACAAACAACACGTTTAAGTTGAGGGTGTTGATATACTGTGAATTCATGGTATTTTTGAGGCGTTTCACTTAGAGTTTGTGTGTGTCTTGGGCTATTTTGGATTAGAAATAATGTTTTATGTATAATGTTTGCAGGAAGTAGGTTTGGATGCGGTTGATAGAGATGTGAGCTAAAAAAGTGTTGAAGGAGTCACCAACGAGGCTACCCACGGACCGTAGGTCCAATGACGAGTCGTGGGTGGGAAGTCGTAGGTCTTGGTCTGAGAGTTGAGTTTCAGAACTCAAACCACGGACTGACAGGATGAACTGTAGCCCAACCCACAGAGTGTAGGTGATGCATCGTAGGTGGAAAATCAGGGAAGTCTGACCAAGTGTAGACCCACAGGAGCAGATGACGGACCATAGGTCGACCCACGGCCCGTCTTGCACAGCCGTCAATGAGATCAGAGAAGTTGAGGTTCTAGTACCTGATAAAGTTTCTAAGTGTTGAGCCACAGAGAGTGACCTACAGACCATAGGTCTACCCACGGTCCGTAGGTCATGCCGTCGACAAAAGCCGCGTTCCAGCAATTTATATCCTTATTTTGTTTCCTATTTTATTTAGGATTTATTTTCTATAAATAGGAGTTGTAATCCTCATTTTTGGGAGTTAGACATTATTGTATACTTCTAAGTTTTGTTCTTTAGGAATTAATTTGCAAATTCTTAAGAATTAACTTTCTGGTTTTCATTTTATGTAATTTTCTCTTTGAAATTATATTGAGGATTTCGGGTTTCCTCAATTCTTCTTGTAAGTTCATGAATTCTTTTTAACCAATTATGAATTGTGATCTCTCAAGCATGAGTAGCTAAATCCACAACTAGGGTTGTGGGAACCATGAGCAATTAACAAAGCATTAATAATAATTAAGTAATTCTTGAATAGTGTTTATGCATGTATTGTTAATCCTTTCATTTAGAAGTCTTTTTAACGGTTGTAAACGTTAGAACTCACCTCGTTCCTACTTGCCGGACCAAGGAGGTAATGAATGAGAAAAGGATTAAACAACAGAGATTTAGTGGATGCTATCTAATAGTCTAGTGTCAATTGGAGTGAGGGTGAAAGCTAAGCCATACATTGATATGATGACTAATTTGAGGTAAAGGTAAGGGTTAGTAAAGCATACACCCGTAGCCGGACCAAGGTGCGTGGTGAAATTCCCTACTTGGAGGATCAATCACTTAGGGATACCTAACTTACCAACTTTGCATGTAAAACACTAGGAAATGATTACTATTATTAGGATTATTGCGTTACGAGTTTGTGGGGAACACATATTGTAAAACCCCGTATATCAAATGACCTAACCTAGAGCATAACGTGTAGTCTAGTAGCCTAATAAAGTGTAAATGTAAGGTTAAAGTCCTAAAATAATTTTCCTAACTTTGTATTGGGGTTCTAGTGCCTAAACGTCAAGGCACGACCCCCCTAGGACCCCCCAAGGGTCCATGAGGAGGACCCAAGAGAAGGTCCATAAAGTTGTCCAAAACAGCCTCATTCACGAAGGGAGGACCACGAGGCGTGGACTGACTCACGCCCCATAGATGGGTGTCGTGAGTACAGCCTTAGCCTCCTCATGAGGTCCCCTAAAATACCATGTCCCAGCCCCATTCCACGGACGTGCAGTACGTTCCGTGGACCAACTCACATTCCGTGGAAGGGTTTCGTGAGTTGATACTTAGTCTCCTCACCAAGACCCTCATCCTCCCCTCTCTAACCCAAACCACGAGTGACCAGCACGGTCTGTGGTTCAAACCACGCCCCGTGAACGAGGACTCGTGAATGGGGCTTGGGCATACTGCCTAGGTTCGGCCTAGGAGAAGTGGTTTGGTAATTCATTAACTAATTAAGTTAGGGTGGGGGACGGTTATATTTAGTTGTTTTTAGTGTATTAAAGTATTTTTAGGTATTAAACTAGTCTTCTAACTCTCATAACTCACAAACCAAAAATCAAACCCACTTCCCTCTCAAAACATTCTCTCTCAAAACCCCATTGAAGAACACCAAGAACTTGAAGGTTAGGGATCAAGAATAAATCTTATCAACTCCAATTCATGGGCAAAGCTTCAATTAAGGTATGGGAACCTTGATTCATGGAGCATCTTTCTCCATGAAGCCCTTCAACACTTTCGAAGTTGGTAACTTGTTAAAAAACTAGGGTTTCTATTCCAACCATGGGTTCTTCCTAAAAATGATTTTATTATGTTAATTGCATTATATTATGGATGAATTGATGTTTAATGGTGGTTTTCATTATAAAATTCCCCTTGAACCCATGAACACCCCCATGACCTCAATTTCAAGTATTGTGATGGGTGTATTGATTCAAGATGATTACTATGAAGTATTTCTATGTGAATTTAGTTATTGAATCTTGTTTTATTCATGCCTATTTTAGTATCTTTAGGTGTAATTGTGAGACATGGTTCATGACCTTAAAAGGGGGTAAATTGCTAGGGTTTGTACATGTTGATGAAAGTTGTGTATAACCTATTGATTCACTTAGAAAGTAAGTCTCCTATGACTAATGTGTAAAGTATGGTATTGTTGAAAGAATTGATCTTCTCTTACCCTTACACTTAATGATGCATGAATAGTCTAGGATGATGATGATGGATTGTGTTGATTGAAAGTTTATTTCTCATGAAAACACTATGAATGTAATGTGAAAGTCCTACTCACACACTAATGTTGATTCTAAGGTTGAAAGTACATTCTCACCTTTAATGAATCTATGAGCTATTTTGATGGATTGTATTGAATGAGGGATAGAGCATTCCTTCACACATGTAAATGCAATTCAAGACTTAATTATGTATAATTTGGGAAATAATGCTTAGCACCGAGTGGATATGGACAATGAGGTAAAGGCCCTTCCGCCAATGCAATAGGGAGGGTCATCCAAAGTGAACTCATGAGATGGAATCCCCTCCGCCAATACAATAGGGCGGGTTTCTAGAAGCAATCTCCCTATCCCATAACTATGTGCCAACATAGGACTTAGCTAGTGGATCCACCTAGACGCTATACACTTAGTCCTACCTTAGGCAAGTAGGACACCTTCTTTCGGTGTTGAGTTACACGACACCAGATTCCATGTAACTCACATGGTCAATGTCGGTTACACTATTCTTCCCTAAATGAATGATAATGAATGAGACATGGACTATGCTATGACTTCTTGGTGAGTTTACTTAGTAAGAGTGGGGATATGTGACTTCACTCCCACATTGCACAAGGTGGACTTGGTAGGTTGTTGTGGGATGGTTCCTTATTATTATAATGACATACAAATGTATACGTGTGTCTTAAATGGTTAGTCTCCTTGTATTCAAAGTAATGTTCATAATTATTTTCCTTATTGGTGACTAATGATTATAATGAGGTTTAAAGGTGATATTCATGTCCAAGGGAGCCTCAAGGGGACACGTAGTAGGGTTGGTATTATGGGATGCCAACCATACATTGCACAATTGTTCCTTAGAGGTTGCTAAGGTGTTTTTATTACCATGTAGTGAGTATAAATGTGATTATGGCTTATGTTGTACATTGTAAATGCATGTTGGTTTCTAAATTTGACAAAGGCATACTTTTCTAACAAAAATGTCCTTTTCTATCATATTTATGGTTTTTATGCATGTTTCCATACTTAGTACATATTATGTGTTAATCCCTTCTTCCTTCTACATCTTAATGAGTGTAGGTTCCGGCTAGGTGACTTTCACTCTCCCCTTTGAAGAAGACTTGGATTGCTTTCTCTAAGTAGTGGTGAGTCCTCAAGTTCGAGGACGGGATTTCCTATTTTCTAGTTCTATTCTACCTCTTATGTTGAGACTTTTATTGATGTATAAGGGCTAAGTTCCAAACTTTGTATTTCTATGTTTTAGATGGTGGTATGAGACAAAGTCTAGATTTTTCCTATTACTTTCTTTTATGAAAAGTGAAGTTGGACTTCGATTGTAAAGTTTTAAGTTTCTGCATTATTTTAATGTCTTATGTAATGATGATGCTAGAGGCTTGTATGATACCCCTTCAGGGTCAAGTACACCATGTTAAGTCTAGGGGGTACTCTTGGGTCGTGACACATATCCCCTAGTTTCTCTCTCATATTGATAACTCAAATTTGAATCTTGTTTACTTGTTACTAAATCAACAATCTGTTATTTTAGATACAAAACTCCATGTTTACTTTTCTTGGAAATAGTTTGACTAAACGGAAATAATAGTGAGTTAAGTTTAAGTCTGAACCATATTCCTCGTGGGATCGACCCCAACCTACAAGTTGGGTTCTTTAGTTGACAACGATCGCTTATACTTCTTTAGGGAGGTGTAATTTGAGTGTATCACCTTAATATTTTGTTCTATCGAGACATCAACTTGAGCATTAATAACTGGGATATATGATTTAGTAACCCGTGGAAAGTTAGTAAATGCATCCAGTAGTCGATTTGCAATATTTTTCAAATAAATCATCTTTTGAACTTCTTGCTCACATTGATTTGTTCGAGGATCTAAGTGAGACAGTGAAAGTGAATTCCAATCTATCTCATTTCCCAACTGCTTTTGTTCTCCCCTTAATGTTGGGTATACTGATTCATCAAAATCACAATCAGTAAACCTTGTTGTAAATAAATCTCCAGTTTTAGGTTCCAAATATTTCATAATAGAACGAGATTCATACCCAACATATATCCCCAACCTTCTTTGGGGACCCATCTTTGTGCGTTGTGGTGTAGCAATTGGAACATATACCGCACAACCAAAGATTCTAAGATGGGAAATTTATGGATCCTGACAAAAAACCATTTGTAATGTGGAGTATCATGATAACTGGTTGGTCTTATGCGCACAAGTGTTGCTGCATGCAAAATAGCATGCCCCCATACTGAAACATGAAACTTTGTCCTCATCAATAATGGTCTAGCTATCAATTGAAAATATTTAATCAATGACTCTGCAAAACCGAGTATGAACATGTGCAACGAGATGTTCAACTATTATTCTAGTGGACAAACAATAATCATTAAATGCCTGAGATGTAAACTGACCAGGATTATCACGAATTGTTTTTATTGCATAATCTGGAAATTGTGTTTTTAATCTTATTATTTGAGTCAACAACCTTGCAAAAGCCATATTGTGAGTTGACAATAAGCACACATGTGACCATCTTGTAGATGCATCTATCAAGACCATATAATATTTAAAAGGTCCACTTGCAGGATGAATAGGTCCACATATATCACCCTGTATCAGTTCCAGAAATGTAGGGGATTCCATTCGAACCTTAGCCACTGATGGTTTGATAACCAACTTTTCTTAAGAACAAGCATCACAAGAGAATTTCCTTGATTGAAGAACACTTTGGTTCTTCAAAGTATGCCCATGTGAATTCTCAATTATTTTGCGCATCATATTATACCCGAGATGGCCCAATCGGTCATGCCAAATGATAAAATTATTAGAATCAGTAAACCTTTTGTTTACCATGGAATGTGATTCAACCGTACCACTATTTGTATGGTACAACCCAGATGAAAGTTTTTCATGCACAGTTTTCTTCTCCGCATTTATCATAGTAATGTAAAGGTATTCCACCTTTTCTTCATTTGTAGTCTCAACATGATAGCCTTTTGGAGAATAACCTTGAAACTTAACAAACTTTTTTTAGACTTACTACAATACAATGCATTATTGATTACCAATAATGTTCCTCCAGGTAGTAATAAGGCCGCTCTTCCAGAGCCCTCAAGCAATTTTGTACTACCGAATAAAGTATTAACATGTCTTTTTCATAATCAAATGAGAGAAATATGTCTTTTCTCTTAGTATTGTATGAGTTGTGGCACTATCCAGAAGGCACATATCTCCATTACTCATCTTGGATCCAATTGAGGACTGAAATTTTTTATTTATCTTCATAAAAATAAAAATACATAATAAGAAGTACGAAACTTAACAAAAGAAAATTTAAGTACGTGAACTTTAACTAAGACATTAAAAACACATAACAACATTATTCATTTCCCAGTTCAATTATCAATCTTCAGTTGCGATCCCCAAAGAAGTCCTCATCTTTTCGATGAGTAATATCATCGAGACCATCAAAAATGTTATCTTTCAATCCTAAATCTGCCTCAACATTCTCATAATATTTTTGAGAAGACCTTGCCTTAGCATCATCCTTGAGAGTCAAATGTGACTCCACCCGGGCATTAGAAGAGGAGGCACCGCCTTTATTTCCTTTCCTTTTAAAGGAATTTTGATACAACTTGACAAAATGCTCCTGAGGTGCCCGACATTCATTTTTTCAATGACCTTTAAGGCCACAACGATGACAGTGATCACCCTTTCCTTTAGAAGGATTATTTTGAGAACTAATATTGTTTTCTCTTTTGTTATGACCGCCACCTCGAAGATTATTATATCGTCTTTTGCCTTTGCCACACCCGTGCACATTTTTATGTCCCCGATTATTTTGTATTATTTCATATTGACCGTGTGCTTTTATCCTGCGTGCCTCCGATAATGGAGCACTTCAAGCGGGACGAACTTTATGATTTTTCATTAAAAAGCAATTATGCTGCTCATCCATTAGAAGGCATGAGATTAATTCATAGTATTTTTTAAAACCATGAAAAGTATTGTTGTTGTAATATCATATTGGAGGCATGGAAAGTAGTTAGTGTTTTTTCCAACATGTCCTCATTTTTTATAGTTTCTCCATATAATTTTAATTTGGAAGTGATTCTAAATATAGCAGAGTTATACTCAATTACAGTTTTATAATCTTGAAATCGTGCGTGCATCCACGCATAATGAGCTTTTGGCAATACCGTTGCCTTGAGGTGTTCATACCTCCCTTTCAAACCTATCCACAATTCAAGTAGATCTTTTACCGTCAAGTATTCAACCTTCAGGCTTTCATCAAGATGATGACGAAGTAAAATCATAACCTTTGATTTATCTTGACTTGATGCCTTATTCCCTTCAATTATACTATCACCAATACTCTTAGCGGTAAGGTGAATTTGAGCATCAAGTACCCATGACAAATAGTTCTTTCCAGAAATGTCGAGTGCCACAAAATCAAGTTTTGACAAATTCGACATGATGAAAACTATCATAAAATAATTGAATTAATATCATGATGTTTATTTGTTTATTATAAATGACAAATTAATACTTTAAATAATGAAGTATACGATGAGTATAAAATGTAGGATTCGACTCCTCTCCATTTCCTTCGTCTCCATTTTCCCCAAGTTCTAGCCTTGATTAATGACATGTGGCGTAGATTAGATTTAAGGGCTAAGATTTAATTAATTAAAATATATCTCTAACCATGGTTTAGATAATAAATATATTATTATATTGATTAAAAATAGTCCTATTTTTTTTCTCCTTATTCCCTCCAAGTTCGATTGTTTCTCTCGTTTCTCCCCGTTCCCTCCAAAATTTTCTTTGATGTCATTTTGCAACACTTAAAATTATGGATGCACAAGATATCTTTCATATTTTGAGCAGGAAAATCAATTTTCTGAATATCAATAGAAAGAACACAAGGAAGAAAAAAAGAAAATAGCAAGAGAACAAGACGCTTAACTTTTCTTTTGCTGGATTTAAACTAACTATCATTGTTAGGTCCCTTTTCATCTATTTTCATTTATGTAGAAATCAAATAATTATTATTTGTATGTTTTTCATTGTGGTAATTGATAGGTAGAAAAAATACACACTATGTGTTTCTGAAAATTCCCCAATGAACTTTTTGGGGTAGGAAGAGTTGACTTTGATATTCTTTTTTGTTGTAAATATTAAAATTTCTATTTGACATCAATTACAGTTAAATGTGGATTGCCCGCTTTAGTTAGCTAGTAACTGAAATGAGATTTGAATGTTTTATAAATATGTCAAACACAATGTGAGTAAATTGAATGTAGCAGTTTGTCAAACACAATGGGACATATTTCTCACTTTATTCTTTTTTTCGTGGTAGATCCATGGAGACTGTGTCTCAGAATGAGAATATGAATCTTTCTCATTCATTTGTCAATAAAATTAGGAATGAAATTTGATTCATATGATCATGGATTTGAATATTACAATGAATATGCTGCTAGAATTGGTTTTAGTGTTAGAAAGGATTATGCTAACAAAAGTAAAATTCATGGATACGTGACTTCAAGAAAAATTACATGATATAAAGAAGGTTACATAGCACTAGACAAACGAGATATGCTGGTCAAGAAACCTAAAAAGGAAATAAGGATGGGTTGTTTAGCTCATATGGTCATAAGTCGTCAACCAAATGGAAAGTTTTCTGTCATTTCATTTGAAGAGAAGCACAATCATCCGCTTGTTCTTCCATCTCTAGCTCACTTGTTACCATCACAAAGAAATGTTAAACTTTCTCAAGCACATGAAATTGATTTATTGGATGATTCGGGAATATATCCTAATTCTTTTGAATATGTTGCTCGTCAAGCAGGGGGGGAGCTTCTTTAGGTTTTACAAAGTGAGACACAAAAATTATCTTCGAGATAAAAGAAAAGAAAGTCTACAGTATGGAGTGGCTCGTAGTTTGATAAATTATATCGAAGAAAGAGTAATAAAAGATCCTTATTTTTTATTTTCTTTACATTTAGATGTCGATGGTTTGATAACAAATATTTTTTGGGAAGATGCTAAAATGATAAGGGAGTTTTAGATTTATGGAGAAGTTGTATCGTTTGACACAACATATAGAATAAATAATGACTATCGTCCATTGGCATTGTTTGTTATATTAAATAATCATAGGGAGATGGTTGTATTTGGTGTTGCCCTTTTATATGAAGAAACAACTGAAACATTTGAATGGCTTTTTATGTATTTTTTAGAGCTATGTCGGTAGGTAAGCCACAAACATTCATCACAGATCAAGATCCTACAACTAGTTTAGCAGTCTCATTAGTGATGCCATAAACATATCACCGTCTATGTATATGTCACTTGGGACAGAACGAATGTAAACATCTTAACCATATCTTTAAAGCTCATAAATCATTTCCGAGTGAGTTTAGCAAATTGTTTTTTGATTACGAGTATGAAACAGATTTTCTTAATGCATGGGAAGAAATGCTTGAAAAATACAATCTTAAGGATAACAATTGATTGAAAAACACCTTTGCTGTAAGGGAAAAATGGTCCATGGCATATGGTAGAAATATATTTTCAGCTGGTATGCAAAGTACACAACTGAGTGAAAGTTTCAACAGTTCACTAAGGGACTACTTGAAATCTGATTTAGATATTGTACAATTCTTTAAGCATTTTCAAAGGGTTGTGGATGATAAGCGTGCTAATGAAAGCAAGTCAAATTTTGACATGACCCAACGAATGTCCGTCTTAAAGGTTATGATTCCTTTATTGATTCATGCAAGATATATATATATATATATATACCGCAACCATATTTAATTTGTTCGAGAAGCAATGGGAAAAGTCATTACTTGTTTCAATAAATGGATTTCATGATGAAGGAGATTTTCATAAATACAAGGTTAGCACACATGAAAGTGGCAGGAAACATGCGGTAGTTGTGAATCAGTCAACAAAGGTACTTTCTTGTAGTTGCAAATTATTTGAATTTTTAGGTGTGTTGTGTGGTCATGCTCTAAAGATTTTGAACACTTTAAATGTCAAGGATAACATTTCCGATCATTATATTAAAAAGGTGGACACAAAATGCTACTAACTTGATTAAAATGGAGATTAAAGATTTTACAGAGGGAAGTGATCCAAAAACTGAAGTTAGTACAAGGTATATGCATTTATGCAAAACCTTTGTCCAAATTGCGAGTGAAGCTTCTGAGTTCAAATAAGAATATGAATTGATTGTGAAGTATGCCAATGAGATAATTGTGAAGTTGAAGGAAATAAAAAATAGACACGAATCTCATGAAATCCCATCAGTTCCAAATGAAGTTATTCATGATGAAACAATATTTGTTGATAGTCTAAATGTCACAAAGGTGACAGGGTTAAAGAAGAAGCAACCAACTCGTCGCTCCAATAGTCGTTCAAAGAGTTTTCTGGAAAAGGCCAAAAACAAGAACAAGATTCAATTGTTTTCATCACAAACAATCCAACATGATGTAGTCGCCTTACAGGTTTTCAAACACCATGTCCATCATTCTCAGCTTTCACGATGACTACAGTATATCATAACAAATGTATTTTATTATTTGTGTGGTATTATATTAAATCTTACTTTTTTATTTACATGATAAGTATTGGGAGATGGAAATTTTTGACCATGACATTCTTCAGAAGTCTCTCAAGTATCATCTCATGGAAGTCTATCTCAACTCCTAAGAGTTAGTATAATTTTATAAGTAATACTTTTATATGAATTATTTCATTTGCATTACTCATTAACTACTATTATATATCACTTTATTTATTATTAGCATGATATTTCATTTCATGACTTAAACAATTACTCTCAAGGTGGCTCGTCAATATCATGAATCACGACGCTTTAGTTGTTCTCTACTACTTTTAGCCTCGATTTCTTTATAGATAAAGATAGCGACAACTCTTATTTGTGGTGAAAGTTTAGATTAATATTTATAATTTTTTCAGTATTGTTATTCCTTGTTAGTCATATGGCCCATAGGTTGAAGGGTAAAATTTTCTGCCAACTAATGTTGTAGTCGGTTTGTAAATATCGAGTATTCCTTATGTGGTCAGCCAATTGGGATTGTCATGGTTGGGATTTACACAAGGGATTTGGTGACTGTTAGCGTAATTGTTATAGAATTTTTTGGCATTGACACGGTGGATAAAAATATGTCTGTATCTATTGATTCATTTAGTTGACAATGAATAATCCTTTTGTCACTCTAGTGGAGTGTGGCTATAACAACTTGTCTTTGAAGGAGACAACTTCTTTGGTTTCTTTAGTTAGTGTTTGGATCTTAGTCTAAGATCATTGGTGTAGTATCTGGGGTTCGAGAAAAAAATTAATTTAAAAAAGATTTGTTCATATGGAAAGTTGTACAAATTTAAACTTGGTCACTTAGGAAATTTTTTAAAATCTCTCTGTAAAATATGCATATGCTCTTGGATGAGTACTTATTTGAAGTACTTGAATTGTATGCTTTACTTTTCACCATGCCTAAACTAATATGTTTGTTATCTTGGTTTAGGCCTAATGGAACAAATAATTTCTACGTGAGGTTGATGCCCAACTATGATGCTTTGGATGTGGCAAACAAAATCGGAATCATCTAAATGATATTAAATAGTTTGTATTATGCGTATGAGAATTTAGAACTTTTGAATTGAAGTACTCAATTATTGGTCAATTTTGATAATCGAGTCACAAAATGATGTATTCTTTCATATAATTAAGATTTCAAGTAAGGCTATTTATTGATAGGTTCAATTTGATAATTGAACTTCTCTTTTATATATTATGTATTATGAAATTTTAACTCTCGAGTAATTTGAATTCGTAGTACATAATTTTTATGAGTATTTTATATATGTCCATATCTAACATGATGGTGTAAATTTTTCATCGAATATAATTCTCTCAAAATGAGTGAAATGATCTCGTCACATACCCCCTTCCTTTTTATGACAGTGTTAAACTAATGATCTGGTGCAACCGGAGGATGACGAAGAAGGTGAGAGGAGAAAGAAGAAAGGGTTGAAATTAATAGGTGGGAAGCACAAAGATGAAGAGCCATACCATCACGGAACTTGAATTAATTAATTAGATGACAACAAAGAAAATTTTGGAGGGAATAGGGAGAAAAGGGAGAAACAACCGGACTTGGAGGGAATAAGGAGAAAAGGGGAGAAATAATAGGACTATTTTTAATTGATATAATAATATGTTTATTATCTATAATCATGGTTAGAGACATATTTTACTTAATTAAATCTAACCTATGCCACATGTCATTAATCGAGGCTAGAACTTGGTAAAAATGGAGAGGAGCCGGATCCTAAAATATATTATATGCATGAACATTAATGTTACAAAAACATGTAAACTCATGAAGCATTGAAACTGTAAATTTAATATGTTTTCTACTTGTTTTAAGTATTTATAACTAGTTTCAATTAACGTTGAAGTTTAGTAATAATTTCAAGTTGTATTTAATACAATATTATTATTCTTTATGACACACAAAATGTATGACAAGAAAATACTTACGAGTATTCTAACTAGCATGCTATCATATTGCTTAGTATTTAATTTAGAGTTATAAGTTAGTAGAATATAAATAAATAAAAAATATAAACCTGAAACATATTGATTATTATGCATGGTAAAGTATCATAATAATACCTAAAGCAAGTTATATATGTAGTAATTAAATTACAGATCAAATATTTATTGCAAGTCCTGTTAGAGATGTTATAAACACATAAGTTTATATTGGACTCTAAAAGAAAATTGATTAACTTTTAGGAAAAAGAGATAATCCCGAATTGCAATACCCCATATTAAAAATAAGGGCATATATGTCATTTAGCTCTTGTTCCAAAAATAAATAAGCTAATTGGGTGTTGTTTTGACCAAAATGAATTTGTTTTTTTTTAAAAAGAAAATAAAAGAAAGGAAATGGGAGTGAGCTTCAGCCCAGCTCACGTGCAAAGGGCTCAAAGTTGTTGTTGAAACTTTTCAGCCCTTTCTTCCCCTATTTTGACGCAGCAAAAGTTAAAAGAAGGAAAAAAATAAAAATAAATCAAGAGCTCTATCATCGGTCTCCAGTGAAGAAGCAAATAAGGGGGGAAATCTAGCTTTGTTAATTAGTTAAAGAAAGGAGTAGAAGAAGAAGGTAAGTTTCTTAACTTAGTTTAAAGATTGAAGTTGAATATTCCAGGACTATAGATGGGGGTTCAGAACTAGAGAATCATGAGTTAAAGCAAAAAAGAAATTTGTTAAATTTCCAGAAATTATTGGAGAACATTTAATTATTGGACTATGAGATTTTGTATATTGGCATATATGAAACAAAAGTAATTGGACAGTAAGGTTATGTCGACCTTTTACAATGAGGATTAATCAAGAAGAGGCTATTTTGTGTGATTAAAATACTATTTAAGTGATTGGACAGATTTCGAATCATTCATGAAACCTCTAGGACTGGGTTTTTAATGTAGTATGAATTACCTAAATGAAGGAGTTAACACGAAATTGTTATGAATATGTTTATAGTTTGATCAAAGGATTTCATACGGACCATTCGAGTGATGAGCTTGGTATTTTAACACAAGTACTGTGAGTAGTAATCTTACCACAATTGATATTTTATAACTTGCATGATTTTCGCATGGTTTATAAAGTAAATGTGTTACCGAATGTTTTGAACTTGCATGTGGGACAAGTCTTTTACTGGTACTGAAAAGATTATTTGAGATGATCTCATTCTTACATGATATGATTACTATTATTGAAGAGGTTTTACACTTATTTGAAAAATAGTATTTTGACAGGTGATTGTTAAACTTTGAAATGATATGATATGATAAGATTTATATTTTTCTTGTAATCAATAGAAGCATTTCAAAATCGAACAGAGCATTTAAATCTTATCAAATCATATCATTTCAAAGTTTAACAATCACATGTCAAAATACTATTTCTCAAATAAGTGTAAAACCTTTTCAATAACAATAATCATATCTTGTAAGAATGAGATGATCTCAAATAATATTTTCAGTATCATATCCAGTAAAAGACTTGTCCCACATGCAAGTTCAAAATATTCTGTAACACATTTAGTTTATAAAATATGTGAAAATCATGAAAGTTATAAAACATCAATTGTGGTTAAGTATTATTACTCACTGAGCTAGCATCTCACTCCTCGCTAATTGTTTTTACAGAGAACTCAGGAGGTATTGAAGAGGATTTCATTAACTAGCGTGTGATTTGGTAGCATCTGGTGAGCCCCCCGCATTGCTTCGCGTGGCAAGAGAACTATTGATTTGCTATGTTTATTTAGTTTCTTTTAAAAACTATTAAAGTTGTTCCATTTGTCATTTCTTTGATTTGAGTCAAGATTAGTCCTTTGAATTGTAGTCAAGTGACTAGTTTGGAACTTTTTTCGTAATTTGGAGATGAATTGGTTTTATTGCGTGACAATTAGATCATTGATGGATATTATGTTGTGGTTAATAGTTGCTATTAGTTGTGTTGTGAATTTCTGAGACAAAAAAATTCAGGATAGGCTTAAAAACAAAGGAAACTCTGTCCGATTTTCTGTAGAATTCTGGTAAGTCTTGCTTTGGGATTCTCCCCCTTAGTGCCGGTCACGTTCCTAACTTGGATCGTGACAAAGTTGGTATCAGAACACTAGGTTATTCTTATGACTTATGGAGCAAACGTTAGTAGTAGAATCTCAATTATGGTTATGTTGCCGGCCATTTCTATAATCGGGATTCTGCGAGGACGTGATAGGATGTGTCTGGTCTTTCTTTCTCTTTCCTTCTTATGTGTGTGACGTGTAGGGCCAACTAGATTAATCTAACATTATTTGTTTTTGTTAACCAGATGGTTCGAACCCAATTATCTAATGACAGAGCTACGATGGATGTTCTGAGGCACCTAATGTCACTACGGTTAGGCAACCAATCTCCTCAACTTAGGAAGGGACAGAGCTCACAAAACTGATCGAGGTAAGGGACGTAATGCCACCATAGGGAACCGTAGCACCACTACTGGAACTTCAAGAGAGGTCAGTCCGGAAAGAAGCGCTAGTCCACCTCTATCATCACAAGAGAATGCTACTACTGGGGTACTTGCCTCAATACAGAAAGCCATAGAGAGTTTGGTCAATAGAATGGATAGACAGGAGAGGGATGGTGAGTGTAGTGTTGCTACTACACAAACACATGCACCACTTAAGGCACCTGCACATACTTATACTTTGGGAATAAAGAGGTATCCTTGCAAGAATTCTTGAAATTGAAATCACTAAAATTCATAGGTTCTGATAGTTCAGCTAATCCTCAAAGCTTCTTGGATGGGAGCTTCAAGGCACTCCGGGCTCTAGGATGTTCTAGTGAGAGATCGGTAGAGTTGGCAACATACAAACTAGAGGACATGGCTAACACCTGGTATGAGATTGTATTGCTAGGTCGACCTACTGGGGCAGCACCACTGAAGTGGGATGAGTTCACTAAGTTGGTCATGGATAATTTCCTTCCTAACAGTCAGAGGCAGAAGTATGCAACGCAGTTTGAGAGTCTGTACTCCAGATATGGATGTGGCAGCTAATAACGCCAAATTTTGTAAGCTCACTAGATATGCTCCATTGTTGGTACACACCGAAGCATATAGAGTTCAAAGGTTCGTGCATGGGTTGGTTGGTCGTCTATTCAATGCCTTATTCCCAAATATGAGTACCATGACTTATTCAGAAGCAGTTGATCTAGTAGGAAGATTGAAGACAAAGGTCAAGAGGAGCCTACAACCTATGATGTACGTAAGAAGGCCAAGATAGAGGGATCTTACAGCGGTGACTTGGGTGTAAATCACAAAATAGGGAATCAGGGAAGACAACAGGGCTCTCAGATAGGGATGGATACAATTTCACAGTCCACATACAAGCAACATCATAGATAGGGTATTCAAGGACAATCATCAGCACATGGACATCATAATTCTGGACAAATGTATGACACTACTCCATCCTGCCAGACTTGTGGTAAATCACATGTAGACCAGTGTCGTGTTGTCACCAGAGGGTGCTTTCAATGTTGTCAGTTAGGGCATCGCATTAGGGATTGACCTCTACCTATGAGAAACCCCACACAAACTTCTGCTTAGATAGTTGCACCTACTCAGACCACTCATAATGGTTTAGGTAATACTGGTACGGGAAATAGAGGTAGAGGTGTTGGATATCGTTTCACTGGAAATCAAAGACAAGGGAATGCTGGTAGAAGTCAGTCAAGAGTTTCTGCACTTACTAGACAGGATGTTCATGCCTCAAATGTTGTGGTTCGATGTATTCTTTCAGTTTGTTCCTTTGATGCACATGCTTTGAATGATCCAGTATCTACCCACTCCTATGTGTCCTCATACTTTGCTTCGAGATTTAATAGACAACCAGAGATGTTGAATCATCATTTTGTTATTTCTACTCATGTGGGGGATTCTTTGTTAGTTGAATATGAGTATCGTGATTGTCAAATCAAAGTTGAGGGTAGGGATACTCTAGCTAACCTAATTGTACTTGATATGATTGATTTTGATGTGTTTATGGGCATGGATTGGTTATCTTTTTTCTATGCTAGTGTTGATTGTCATGCAAAGATAGTCAAATTTGAAATACCCAATGAGCCTACTTTTGTATTAAAAAGGGGTCAAGTCCCTGAGGTTGGAAAAATCATATCACTTGTGAAGGCTCAGAGATTACTATAAAAAGGTTGTATGGGTCTTTTTAGCTATGGTAAGGGATACAACAGAAAGAGCACTTAGCTTGGAGAAGATACCAGTGGTGAATGAATTTTCTGATGTATTTCTTAAGGATTTTCCAGGATTACCTCATGTACGAGAGATAGACTTCAATATTGATTTGGCTCCTAATACATTGCCAATATCCATACCCCCATATTGTATGGCACCAGAAGAACTGAAGGAGCTAAAACAATTGTTGCAAGACTTACTCGATAAGAGTTTTATCTGACCAAGTATATCTCCATGGAGCGCACCAGTATTATTCGTAAAGAAGAAAGATGGGTCTCTAAGAATGTGCATCGACTACAGACAGTTGAACAAGTTAACAATACGTAATAAGTATTCTTTACCTCGTATATATGACCTATTTGATCAATTACATGGAGTTGTCCACTTTTCAAAGATTGATCTTCGATCTGGTTATAATCAACTTAGAATCAGGGAGGAAGATATTTCCAAGACAACATTTAGGACTCGATATGGGCACTATGATCTGAGTTCCTTGTGATGCCTTTTGGATTAACTAACGCTCCGGCTACATTCATGGATCTAATGAATAAAGTGTTCAGGTCGTTTCTAGAAAGGTTTATGATAGTGTTTATTGATGATATCTTGGTATACTCTCGTAGCCAGGAAGAACATGAGAATCATCTAAAGACAGTGTTATAGACTTTGCGAGAAGATAAGCTTTACGATAAGTTCTCAAAGTGTGAATTTTTGCTAGACTCAGGAGCATTTTTGGGGCATGTGGTGTCTAAAGATGGGATCAAGGTGGATTCTAAAAAGACAAAAGTTGTGCAGAAATGGCCCAGACCTACTTCACCTACAAAAATTCGAAACTTTTTGGGTTTGGCAAATTACTACAAGCGTTTTGTGCAGGGTTTTTCCAAAATAGCATCTCCATTGACGAAGTTGACACAGAAAAATACCAAATTTTAGTGGATAGAAGAATGTGAGCAAAGCTTCCAAAAACTCAAAATGTGTTTGACAACAGCACCAATATTGTCCTTACCATCAGGTTCTGGAGGTTTTACGATATTTTGTGATGCTTCGAGGGTTGGTTTAGGATGTGTCCTTATGCAGAATGGTCGTGTCATTGCCTATGCTTCAAGGAAGTTGAAGAGGCATGAGCAAAACTATCCTACTCATGATTTGGAGATGGCTGCAGTGATATTTGATCTTAAAATTTGGAAGCATTATCTATACGGTGAAACTTGCGAGATATATACCGATCATAAGAGCTTAAAGTATATTTTTCAGCAGAGAGATCTGAATCTTCGGCAACGGCGATGAATAGAGCTACTCAAGGATTATGATTCTGTTATTTTGTATCATCCTGGAAAAGCAAATGTTGTGGCTGATGCATTTAGTAGAAAATCTATGGGCAATTTAGCACATATAATTCCTAAAAAGAGACAGTTGGCAAAAGATGTGTAGAAACTCGAAGGCACAGGTGACAGGTTTAGTGTGAGAAATTCAGAGATATTGCTAGTTTGTGTGCAAGCCAAATCTTCACTAGTAGAGTGCATTAAGACTACTCAATATGAGGATGAACAACTTTGCATATATCGAGATAAGGTTGTAACTGGTAAAAGTAAGCAGATGATAGTCGACTGCACTGGTATGCTTCGACTAGGTAATCGGTTGTGTGTACCAAACATAAGTGGGTTAAAACGAGTTATTCTTGAAGAAGCTCACAACTCTAGATATACTATGCACCCTGGTTCCACTAAGATGTATCATGACCTAAATCAATTGTATTGGTGGAAAGGTATGAAGAAAGATATTGCTAAATTTGTTTCTAGTTGTTTGACTTGTCAACAGGTTAAAGCAGAGCATCAGTGACCTGCTGGATTACTACAAGAGCTCCAAATTGCAGAGTGGAAATGGGAAAGAATCACTATGAATTTTGTGGTTGGTCTACCCCGAACTCTTAGAGCATATGACTATGTATGGGTAATTATAGACGGACTAACAAAATTAATAAACTTCTTTCCGGTAAAGGCGACATATGGTGGAGTGAGATAAGCCCAGATATTTATGAATGAAATTGTTCGACTTCACGGAGTGCCAATATCCATCATATCTGATAGAGATTCACAATTCACTTCATGTTTTTGGAGATCCTTTCAAGAAGCTTTGGGTACTCGAGTAGACCTTAGTACTACATTCCATCCACAGAAAGATGGGCAGTCTGAGCGTACTATACAAATCTTAGAGGTTATGTTGAGAGCTTGCATTCTTGATTTTGGAGGTAGTTGGGGATGCTTACTTGTTTTTAGCTGAATTTGCCTACAACAATAGCTTTCAGTCCAGCATTCAGATGGCTCCATATGAAGCTTTGTATGGTAGGCGATGTTGTTCTCCTATAGGGTGGTTTGAAGTTGGAGAGGCTAATGTTGGGACTAGGCTTAGTATAAGAAGCCATGGATAAGGTCCAGTTGATTAGGCAGATATTGCTCACATCTCAAAGCAGACAGGAGTCTTATGCGGATAAGAGAAGAAGATATCTAGTGTTCACGGTTGGGGACAAAGTTTTTCTACGAGTTTCTCCTATGAAAGGTGTGATGTGGTTGGACAAAAGAGGTAAATTGAGTCCGCAATATATAGGACCATATGAGATACTTGATCGGGTAGGAGGAGTGGCGTATCGTTTGGCACTTCCTCCTGATATGTCCTTCATCCATCCAGTGTTCCATGTTTCTATGTTAAGGAAGTATATCTCAGACTCCTCTCATGTACTTGAAGCACCGACTATACCAATTGATGAGAACTTAAGGTATGAAGAGGAATCAGTGGCTATTGTGGACAAATAAATAGGAAGGTTAAGGTCAAAAGAAATTGTGTCCATGAAAGTCTTATGGAGAAACCATACCACGTAAGAAGCTACTTGGGAGTTGGAAAATGATATGCGAGTCTAATATCCTTTCTTGTTTAAGTCTACAGGTACACACTTACTTTAAATTTGGGGACCGAATTTCTTAAGGTGGGGAGAATGTAATACCCTATATTAAAAATAAGGGCATATATGTCTTGTCCCAAAAAGAAACAAGTTGATTGGGTGTTGTTTTGACCAAAATGAATTTGCTTTTTTTAAAAAAAAAAGAAAAGAAAGGAAAGAGGGAGTGGGATTTAGCCCAGCTCATGTGCAAAGGGCTCCAAGTTGCTTTTGAAACTTTTCAGCCCTTCCTTCTCCCATTTTGACGCAGCAGAAGTTAAAAGAAGGGAAAAATAAATAAAAAATCAAGAGTTCTATCATTGGTCTCCAATGAAGAAGCAAATAAGGGGGAAAATCATGCTTTGTTAATTAGTTAAAGAAAAGAAGAGAAGAAGAAGGTAAGTTTCTTAACTTAATTTAAAGATTGAAGTTGAATATTCCATGACGATATATGGGGGTTCAGAAGTAGAGAATCATGAGTTAAAGAAACAAAGAAATTTGTTAAATTTCCAGAAATTAATGGAGTGCATTTAATTATTGGACTATGAGATTTTGTATATTGGCATATATGAAACAAAAGTAATTAGACAGTAAGGTTATGTCGATCTTTTACAATGAGGATTAATCAAGAAGAGGCTATTTTGTGTGATTAAAGCATTATTTAGGTGACTGAACAGATTTTGAATCATTCATGAAACCTCTAGGGCTGGGTTTTTAATGTAGTATGAATTACCTAAATGAAGGAGTTAACACGAAATTGTTATGAATGTGTTTATAGTTTGACCAAAGGATTTCATACGGACCATTTGAGACTGTGAGTAGTAATCTTACCACAATTGATGTTTTATAACTTGCATGATTTTCACATGGTTTATAAAGTAAATGTGTTACCGAATGTTTTGAACTTGCATGTGGGACAAGTCTTTTACTAGATATGATACTGAAAAGATTATTTGAGATGATCTCATTCTTACAAGATATGATTACTGTAATTGAAAATGTTTTACACTTATTTGAGAAATAATATTTTGACAGGTGATTGTTAAACTTTGAAATGATATGATTTGATAAGATTTAAATGCTTTGTTTGATTTGAAATGCTTCTATTGATTACAAGAAAAATATAAATGAGAGTAGACCTTGATGAATCCCGTAGCTAACGATGGGTTCGTTAGACCTGGTGCACCGTGTAGTTACAGATTTCTTATAAAGGTCTTGCTAGTGGGAAGGTAGAACTAGTATACTGTTACTGATATCCCTCGAGTAGGGATCTACTGATATGAATATTTAACTCCTTTATGAGGAGTTCACTTTTATTGGTTACTTCTTAAAGAGAAGGCCACACTGATTACATGATTCATCCTTGGAAACCTCCCAACTATAAGATTTGATATGGAAATGTTTTTCTGAGTTTACTATTAAGTATTTACATTGATTTTGCTTATATGAGGCACATAAGATTGAATATTGTTATTGTTTCTGAAAGAGCATTATTTCATTATTATGATTATTGTACTAGCATGTTTTCTGTCTCACTCCTCGCTAATTATTTTTACAGAGAACTCATGTGATATTGAAGAAGATTTCATTTACTAGCGTGTGATTTCGTAGCATCTAGTGAGCCCCGCATTGCTTCGTGTGGCAAGAGAACTATTAATTTGCTATGTTTATTTAGTTTCTTTTAAAAACTCTTAGAGTTGCTCCATTTGTCATTCCTTTGATTTGAGTCAAGATTAGTCCTTCGAATTGTAGTCAAGTGACTAGTTTAGAATTTTTTCCGTAATTTGGAGATGAATTGGTTTTATTGCATGACAATTAGATCATTGATGGATTTTATGTTGTGGTTAATAGTTGCTATTAGTTGTGTTGTGAATTTTTTAGATAGGAAAATTCGACCTAAAAACAAAGGAAACTCTGCCCGATGTTCTGTAGAATTCTGGTAAGGCTTGCTTTGGGATTATCCCCCTTAGCGCCGATCACGTTCCTAACTTGGGTCGTGACACGAATTAAGTAGGTCTCTATTGGTTAGAGACTCGTGCTAATAACATATTGTAAAACAAGAGGAAGAATACAAGAATACTTAAACAAGGAGGTAAGACAAATGGTGATGAAAAATATAAAGTTGGGAGCTTTATTTATTCTCTTCAAGTGTGCTTTCAAAAGGGTGAAGCATACCCTTTTATAGTATGTAGAAATCACCCGTTCACAATATTAAACAAAATATGTTAGAAGATATTTAATTATTTAAGTGATACATTTAAGACATTACGTTACGTGTAGATTGAAAAGAAATATCCACACAATTAAATGGAGGGTCCGTATTTTTCATTTTCTTTTGTTTGCAGTTATGTCTAGTTTTTTTTTCTTTTTATTTTTATCAGATTTTCATAAATCAGCCTTCTTTTTAAAATAAAATAATAATTTTTTATTTAACCCATATATATATATATATATATATATATATATATATATATATA
>JAJOOS010023915.1:0-26211 GCA_029582725.1 Solanum chiquidenum
ACCAAAAAAGCGACGGACTAAGAGACGCTGTCCGTCGCTTTTCTTAAATGTTTGACCAGTCATGTTGACCAAAAAGCGACGGACTTAGAGATGATGTCCGTCACTCCCTTAAAAAAAATCAATTAATTATTAATTATATATATATTTCGCGCAAAAATCCTCAAAAAAAGCGACGGACTAAGAGATGCCGTCCATCGCTTTTTGAAAAATAATTTGAAAAAATAATTATTTTTATTAAAAAGTGACGGATAGCGTGGCAAATGGCGTCGCTTTTTGGAGCGACGTCGTCCGTTGCTTTTCTGTCCGTCGTTTTTAGCAGTTTTTTAGCAGTGTAATGTCATTTTGTCTGCATCATTTTATGATGCAGACACATGTAACCAGGATCAACATCCAGCGTCTCATTGATCTAGTTGAGCACTCAGAGTCAGTTGGTGAGCCTCATTACTTTTCGGAGGGCTCCTTTATACATTGATTTTTAGTATTTCAGTTGTTAGGATGATCGGGGGTCTTGTCCCGACATCCCTCTTTGTTTTAGAAGCTTCATAAATGAGTAGTTATAGTTCTTTAGTCTTTTCGGTTTTAGTTGTATACGTTAAGACTTGAGTTGCCATTTTGGCTAAGTTATTATCTCTTATGTTATTGCATGAGTTATATTTTGAGACTATTTCTTATGTTTAAGTCTTCTGCTGAGTAAGAAAGTCAGGCCAAGGGTTCGCTTGAGGCCATCAATGGTTCTCGAGTGCTAGTGTCGCCCAGGGTGTAGGCTCGGGGCGTGACATAACTTTTCTGATAAGGTACAATAAACATTTGTTCACACTACCCTTTGTTGTCTATAAATATGGTTTCCTCTCATTTTAAAACAACAAAAATTATGAACCTCTTCTTCTTCTTCTTCACAATTAAATATTTGTGTGTTTTGCTCCTGTTGAGTGGCTCACTAACACCATTGCTTATGTTACAGATCTTGGTATGTATTTTTACAGTTATTAATGTATGCTTATGTTATTGAGGATAAATGATAAGATGTAATAATTTTCATTTTCCTTTACATTATTAATGTTTGTTACTACGTAATCTTGTATGTAAGATAATATATTGTTTTAATTTTAATGACTGATAGATTTTAAGTATTATTTTATAGATTTTAAGAATTAATTTTATAAATTCCATGCGCGCGGGCAGTGGCGGATCCAAAATTTTCGTTTAGGGGGTTCAAAAAATAAAAGTATAAACGTGTAAATAAGCCAACAAAACAAAATTTCAAGGAAGTAGTAGTATATAGTTTTAGTGGCGGACCCTTGATTTTTTTTGGGTTTAAAACCACACTTTTAGCATGTTTTATAAAATAAAAAACTAAAAAAAAACGTGAAAACGGAACTGAAAATTTTAAAAAATAAAATAAAACTGAAACTAAGAAAGAAAAAAATAAAACGCTAACACAGGGATTTGAACCCTCAACGTGGTGCTTAATTTTGAGGAGACCTACCGCTGGGCTATGAATTTCTCCTTGTCTTTAAGGGGGTTCAAAATATATATATCCACATAAATACATAAAATTTACCTTATATATATGGTGTAATTTTTTGTCAAGGGGGTTCTGGTGAACCCCTTGGAACCCACGTGAGTCTACCCCTGTGCGCAGTAAAAGAATATTTATAGATATTTATGAGTTATGATTGGTTATGCCTTTTCCAAGATTGCTAGTTACATATTCCTAGGAGTTAGGACTCACTCATACCAATGGTCACTCTTAACCTTTCCAAGGCTACTTAACGTGCATAAATGTTTTTGCTTTGAAACTATGTGGTTCCGTCATCTCCAATTACATCATTAGTCTACGATTGATGTAGGCAGGATGTTGACATTACTCAACAATCCCCCTCCCAACACCTGCCTCATGCATAATGTTGCTCTTGGGAATCGAATCCACGACCTTGACTCTGATACCACTTGTTAGGATCAAGCGCTTACCATCATGCCAAAAGTTATAGCGAATAGCAAAGGCGCAACATTATTTCTTAACTAAGTCTACCAAGCAAGCAACATGTTCGATCATGACTCCGACCCGGGCCACCCAACCCCTCGTGGGTCTTGCCATAGGCAGGATGTTGACATTACAACAATCCCCTTTCCCAACACCTACCTCATGCAGAATGTTACTCTTGGAAATCAAACCCGCGACCTTAGCTCTGATACCACTTGTTAGGATCAAACGATTACCATCATGCCAAAAGATATAGTTGATAGCAAAGGCGCAACTTTAGTTCTTAACTAAGTCTACCAAGCAAGCATTATGTTCGATAATGATTCTGACCCAGGCCACTCAGCCCCTCGTGGGCATTGTCATAGACAAGATGTTGATATTACTCAACAATTCGCCTATCTTAGATTACTTTACTATTATTTTAAGATTAACTTACATAAATCATATAGTGTAAAACCTAAATTACATTTTATCCCTATTATTTTTGTAATTACATAAATTCCATATTTTTTAGACATTTCGGATATATAATTAAGGATCTGGATACATTATTGTTGATGCATTATGTATCAATCTGTTGCACTTATTAAGGAAAAACAGCTGAAAAATTAAATTAAGATCTCATAGTATCCATCTGTTGCACTAATTAAGGGGGGGGGGGAGGGGAACTGAAAATCAAATTAAGATCCCATAAATTACGCTATTCCATTCTAAATTATTGTCAAGAATTCAATCATATAGTGTAACAAACTAAAAAATTCAATAAATAAATTTCTTCTTCTTGTTCATCGTTCTCTCGTTTCATAAAAAAATTTGTCGAATTTTTGGATAAGCGAGGTGAGTTATGAAGGATACAAAAGTGATGAAATTGTTGTTGGACAAACGATTTCTTTTGTGAATCTTCAAGTTCATCAAAGATCGTTTCAGTTTTGATTCAAAATTATCGAAAATTTTGAGAAGATACATCATGAAGATTCTTTTAATTTAAATTGATAAGTGTTGTATTTCTACTAGATACATTAAATAAGAAAGTGTTGCCCATAAGATTTTAGGTTTGAGATCGATACATTGTTATTTGGTAATTGTTATATATGTATCATATACATTTAGTATAAATTCGAATTTACGTATCATAACTAAAAAATTAATGTATGTTACATTATTATTTTGTATTTTATTTTATTTGAGATCATGAAGATCCTTTCAATTTAAATTGACAAGTATTGTATTTCTACTAGATACATTAAATAAGAAAGTGTTGCCCATAATATTTTAGGTTTGAGATCGATACATTATTGTTTGGTAATTGTTATGTATCAAATACATTTAGTATAAATTTGAATTTATGTATCATAACTAAAAAATTAGTGTATGATACATTATTATTTATGTATCTTATTTTGTTTGAGAAGTACTATATTTTAAAATTAAAAAAAATACATTATACATGTAATTGTTTCAAAATAGTTTATTTTTTGTGTATGTGATAAATAACACAAAGTTTATGTATCAATTACATTTATATTGAACATGATAAATACTAATCGAAGATTCAACAACATTAGAGTTATGTATCAATACCTTAAATATGAACATTATACATTGCATAAAACAAATGTTATTGTAGCAGTGATGTATCAGATCAATGATAACACTAACAAAAACTAATTTAAGACTCAAAATAAACGAGATACATTAAAAATCTGTATCTTTGATAGTGATGGTCGTGCAATGGCAGATCAAACCTTTTTCTTCTTTAATTTTGGACGTTTTTCAATAGTTGATACATTAAAAGAAAATAAATATTTTTCAAGAAAAAATTTCAATGATGATATGATTAACTAAAATTGCAAAGGTTCAATAAGATTTCAATGGGGGCAGGGGACGGAGGTAATTTTATTTTTATTTTTTAAGACGAAAAAATTAAAAAATAATAATAAAAGAAATTGGAAATTGATGTGATGGAAAGAAATCTACCTCTGGAATAATTTGAAATCATTAATTGGAAATAGAAAAGATTTGAAATTCAAAAATAGATTAATTGATGTAATTATGGAGAGATTTGTGGCGTGAAAAAAAGAAGAAAAATCATGGGTATGAGATTTCAAATTAATATATCTTGAAAAGGGGATGATGGGAGGAAAAGAAAGGATTTTTGATATTTTTTAATATGGTAGGGAAAGTAAGAAAATATGATAATAAATGGGTATGAGATTTCAAATTAATGTATCTGAAAAAGGGGATGATGAGAGGAAAAGAAATGATTTTTGATATTTTTTAAAATGATAGGGAAAATAAGAAAATATGATAATAAATGGTGTGTAGTTATTTTAATTCATTGAGATCGAATGATAAGTACGTTTAATAGATTTTCGGGTTTAAATCCCAGAGTCACTTTTGTTAATCTTAGACCATCTCCAATCCCACTCTATTTTACTCTCCATTCTCTATATTTGGAGAGTAAAATAGAGAATGAGCTCTCCAACCACCCTCCATTTCACTCTTTATTCTCCATATATAGAGAGTTGAATAGTAGTTCTCCAAATTTGGAGAACTACTATTCACACTCTCTATTTCACTTTTTCATTATTTTATTATTATTTTTATTATTTTGTAATTAACATATTATTTTTCATAAAAGGCTATGAATTAAATCTCTAATATTTGTAATTCTTTTTAAATGTAATATAATATTTTAAAAAATATATATTATTTAATATTTACTACTTTCCTTCCGAATTAATAATATTTCAATTTTTTAATTCTTTTTTTGTCAATTTAATATAATTTGATTTTATTATTAATTTTCACTATAAAGAATGCACTTAAATGGTCTACAATTGTTCAAACTATTCGTAATCCACGTTCTCAAAAGAAGAAATATTATGCGATGAAACAAGAATCGAGCCGAAAAGATGTTGAACGTACATTCGGAGGTTTGCAATCACATTTTGCAATTATTGTAGGACAATCACGTTTTTGGAGAAAGAAAGTGTTGCATGATATAATGACTACATGTATTATATTGCACAATATGATAATCGAGGATGAACGTAATCTTAATGCACCAATTCAAGATATTGTAGAGGCTTCAATTGCAACGACAAAAAATGTGATAGATGAAAATCTTCGATTTGAACAATTTTTAGCTAGACATAAGAAAATTACGGACAAAAATGCTCATTTTGAACTCCATAGCGTGTTAATAGCGCATTTATGTGAGCAACGTAATAATCTTGAAAGTTGGGTATTTATGTAATGCTTATATAATTAGTTTTCATTAATGATTTCACTTTTATTTGAATTGTTCATGAATTTGTATATTATATAATATTTGCTTCCAATTTATGCTATTTAGAAATTTAGAATAAAATATAATTTTATATTTAAAAAAGAATTTGAAAAAACAAAATTTTATATCACATGAAAATTATATAAAAGTGATTATTTCAAAAAAAAGAAAGAAGAGATTTATATTATGAAATAAGAAAATAAGAATGAAATAGAAATAATAATATAATATTGAGGAGACAGAAAAATATTTTTTTTGACAATAAAATGAAAAATTGGGTTGGAGTTGATTGCAGAGAAATCTATATTTGGGAGAGTAAAATAGAGAACAGGATTGGAGATCACTTAGTCTTGACCAACAAAAAAGATTTGTGGAAGCTCAAATCCCGTATCCAAAACACCAACAGATCCACCGATAAATTGGAGTTATATAAACCAAAATATTCATGAAACTGTCAAGACCATTTTCGTCCACCTCCTTCCCTCTCCAAAAAGCAGCGCCATACTTGAAGAGTTCAAACTCCATTGCGTCCGCCAAAGAGCTTCATGCTCATCTCATCAGAACTCAAAAACACTCTGACCCTTTTGTTATTTCAGACGTTATTAGATTCTACTCTCTCTTTCCGACGTCTCTACACAAAGCCCTTGTTGCTTTTAATCAAACTGAACGACCAACATTGCCAATTTGGAATTACATGATTCGTGGGTTGTCTAAGAGTGATCGACCCATTGAAGCACTCCACATGTATGACAGAATGCGTCAACAAGGATTCCCTGGAAATAACCTCACTTTCATTTTCATCTTTAAGGCTTGTTTACAGCTTTCAGATATTGTACTTGGACGTGCAGTTCATGTTAATGTTCTGAAACTTGGGTATCAGTCCTACTTGTATGTGTGTAATGCTTTGATTTATATGTATGGTTCTTGTGGTGATTTAGTTGGTGCTGGAAAGGTGTTTGATCAAATGTCTGAGAGAGACTTAGTATCATGGAACTCATTGATTTGTGGGTATAGTCAATGTAATAGATATCATGAAGTATTGGGTCTTTTTGCTTCTATGCAGGCAGAAAATGTGAAGGCGGATGCAGTGACTTTGGTGAAAGTACTACTAGCTTGTAGCTATTTAGGGGATTTTGACACTGCGGATTTTGTGGCAAAGTATATAGGGGATAGTTGTGTGAGAATTGATGTATACTTGGGAAATACATTGATTGATATGTATGGTAGACGTGGATTAGTTATCTTAGCTGAAGAAGTTTTTGCTAAGATGGAGGAGAAAAATGTGGTTTCATGGAATGCCATGATAATGGGGTATGCTAAAGCAGGGGATTTAACGGCTGCAAGGGAACGTTTTGATAAGATGCCCAACAGAGATGTGATTTCTTGGACTTCTATGATCACAGGATATTGCCAAGCTAATCGATCTTCAGACGCTATTGCACTTTTCCAAGAGATGATGGCAATTAAGGTTAAGCCTGATGAAGTCACAGTCGCTAGTGTGCTTTCTGCTTGTGCACGTTTAGGTACATTTGATGTGGGTAAGGCAGTACATGATTATGTTCGTCAGCATGACATTAAAATGGATATTTACGTGGGGAATGCACTGGTGGATATGTACTGCAAATGTGGATCTGTTAACACAGCCTTGGAAGTGTTTTTGAGCATGAGCAAAAAGGATACTGTTTCTTGGACTTCGATAATCTCTGGCATTGCAGTGAATGGCTTTCATGATAATGCTATTCAGCTCTTCTCGCAGATGTTAAGAGAAGGTTGTAAGCCAACTCATGGTACTTTTATTGGCGTACTACTTGCTTGTGCTCATGCAGGTTTGGTGGACCAAGGTTTGGAATACTTTGAGAGTATGGAAAAACGTCATGGATTGGTGCCAGAAATGAAGCATTATGGATGTATTGTTGATTTGTTTTGCCGATCTGGTAATTTAAATAGAGCATTTGAGTTTATAAATCTTATGCCTATGGCGGCAGATGTGGTTTTGTGGAGAATGTTGCTTAGTGCTTGTAAACTCCACGGTAATCTGGTTCTGGCTGAAATTGCTGCAAACAAACTTCTTCAATTAGATCCTGATAATGGTGGTAATTATGTTCTGTCATCAAGCACTTACGCCACTGCAGAGAGGTGGGACGATGCGATGAAAATAAGGCAATTGATGGATGAGGGTGCAGTACAGAGGCCACTAGGCTGGAGTTCAATTGAAGTAGATGCGATTGTCTAGCATTCAATGAACCACGTCTTGGAAATGTAAAGTACCTGAAACAAAGGTTTCTTTCACATGGTACTATTTGCATTAATTATCACGAGATCCAGCATACCGGTTACGTGAAACTGAAGTGAATATCATGTGAGCAAGAGTTACTGTTCTCTAGCTGCCCTTTTGGATAAAGAAAAACTTAATATGAGTTGCCAACTTATTAAGTTTGATCGTGAAGTACAAAATTGTATTTATGATCTCAGCTACCTTGGGGTATAGATGGTTGTTGTAACTAGTACGTGTCATATTTGGTGTATACTGCAAATATGATACCAGTCTTCTGCTCTTTGTATTTTTAAATCTCAAGTTACTATTGCCTGTGTGCCGCATCTAACATTTAAAATTGGAATGATGGTCGGAGGCTTAGAGCATACAGCTTAGAAGACTCTGAATGTAGCTATAGCAGCAGAATCGCAAGGTATGAAGCTGCAAAGATCTTGTTGATTCCTTCATTACTTTTTCAGTTATTCTGTAGATTGTATATTTCTGCATCATGTTCTGTATGAATGATCAATAGCTTTGCATTATTCATGTAATCATGTGCATATTATCCTTTCTGCAGCATTCAAGTTTTATTTTGGAGGGGGGTAGGAATATTCATTCTCACAAACATCTGATACCAATTTTGAGTTTAGGCATACTGCCAGAAATTTCTATTCAGCTACAGGTTGAACATGACCTTAATGGCATTTCCGCCGCGAGAAGTGGTCTCAAAGGCTTCATCCACGCCCTCTTGAGTAAAGTTATACCTGTGGGTTATGAGAGGCTTCACATCTATTTCCCCAGTTCTCAGAAGTTCAATGCAGAGCGGCCATGTATTTCGGTATCTGAAAATGCCTATGACATCCACCTCCCTATGACAAAAAGAAACTCTGATTGAAAGTTTCTCCTTCGAGTGGTGTTTCATGAAAGAAATTTAACAAGTACCTTGCAGCAGCTGAAGTAAGAGGGAGAGTCATCTCACTCTGGCCTAATCCAACGAGGCATACTTTACCACCAGCGCGGGTGGCTTGTAGAGCCGTTGTCATAGTCTTGTTAAAACCAACACAATCAAAGCTCAAATCCACAGGACCACCCATTGCATTACGTATTCGCACCACTTCCTCCTCCACATCCTACAACATGAATATTGCTTGAGATATACCATGTTTTGCCATCAAAAGAAAACAAACAGATTACCAGGGTATGATACGAATAACTGCTGATGAGGAGTAAAAAAGAAGGGAGAACCTGCATAATGGAAGAAACTTTAATGATCTCATCAGCACCCAGGTCTTTCGCGAAAGATAAACGATAATCATCCACATCAACGATGACTATCTTGGGTGATCCAAAAGCACGAGCTGCCAGCATAGTGACCAGGCCAATAGGTCCCGCACCTATGATGATTAGTTTGGTGTCAGGACCTACATTGGCACGGCGGCAAGCATGGACACCAACACTCAAAGGTTCACACATTGCACCTTCCTCCAAACTTAAATTATCCGGTAACTTAAAACATAGATCTGCAGGATGCACCACCTGATGCAGAGACAAATTCCACACTTGTTATTTAAAATGTTGAATCTGACTTTGCTCTATCTATGCAAGTTCAATAGCTCTTGTTGGTTCCAACACCCAGATTGCTCTGAGCAAATTCTCATCTTTTTCTGCAGAGATATTACCTGGTTGGCTAAAGCACCATTAGTTGGAGGAGAGCCAAAGAACTTCATTTTACGGCAGAGATTGTAGCGACCGTCTTTGCATAGTTGACACTGCCTGCAACTAATACCAGGTTCCAAAGCTACACGATCACCGATCATCAGTAACTTCACTTGGCTACCTACTTGTTCTACAATTCCAGCACACTCATGGCCAAGTACCATTGGCTTTTTAACCACGAAATTAGCTACTCTCATATTCTGTAGAGTCATGTTGAAACTAACGTTACAAGGCAGTGAAGTACTACCTTAGCAATTAATATCATTAATCTTAAGGGCGTGTGTGACCTAGTAATCAATCAAGTCATGGTTCAAGCGATTAGGTGCGGTTAGAATTTCAGTGGAAACTTACCTTAAAGTGATGGATATCACTTCCACATATACCAACAGCTTTAATGCGAATCTTGACATCATAAGGACCTAATTAACATGACAAAACAAATAAATTGATGCGCAAGTAAGATTTGTCAGGTCAAAAAGTCATAAAGGAGCTCAGCATAGTTCCATTAATTGCATGAATTTTTGTACAGTTGAGAGAAGAAGAAAGGGAGGAAGACAGATGTAAAAGCAAAAACAGAAATACCAACCAAGAGATGGGAGACTAAAGGGCTGAATCCGAAGTGTTTTGATAGCAAGAAGCCAAACTGCCAAGTTCTCTTCATCTGCCATTCTTACCCACTGCCACAATGTTACAAACACTGACTTAACTGTACTCCCTCTATCTCTATTTATTTGTCACACTCTTTTGTTTCTTCTTTCTAAGGTATTCCAAAAACAAAAATTGTACTCAATACTTTTTTATTTACCATTATTAATTTTAAAACTTTTCAATTTACCTTCAGTTACAAATGACACTGCAAGAAGGATAAATATCTTGCCATGTGAGATTGGTAGGCCAAGACTTGTCTTCTTTTGTTAAAGAAAGAAGTAGTGAAATGGACGTCAAAGCAGAAACTTTGAGACTTGGGGTGTGTTTCGTATTCCAATTTTCTTACGTTTGCTGGCTTAAATCTTCTCAAAAATCAACTTATTTTCCTTCCCTTCAAAAATTAAGGAAAATATTTTTCAAAACTCTGCTACATCCTTAAATTACAATAATATATTTTTTCTTACCATACCCCCGTACCCTATACCCGACCCTCCCCATAAAAAAAAAAATTTTTTTTTTTAAAATTTCAATTATTTTTTTTACCCCTACCTCCAAACCAGCCCCCAGTCCCCCTCCCCAAAACAAAAAAAAATTCAAAACTTATTTTGAATAATATTTCAAATTTTCAGATTTTTTTTACCTCATCCAACCCCTACCACTCCCTCCGCCCACAAAAATAAAATAAAAAAATTCGACAAATATTTTAGGGTCGGAAGTCTGGATTGTTAACTCGTGATATTCTGAATAATGACAAACTAAATTCATATCACAAGGAATCAAGGAACAAGATCAGATATCAATCCAACTTAAAGACCACATCAATTCGCATGAAGCCAAAAAGGAAAAGGCAAAAGTCAGACAATCAAGATGGCAAGTAGATCAAGGAAGATCAAACTATGATTCCGAGCAATAAGCCAAGATTCACACCAGACTTGTTTCAAGGCAGAAGTTTGAGTGCTGCAACCTAATCAAGGAAAAGACACACTCAATCAAGAAAACGTTACAAATTCTTGATTGAAGGAAACTCCCTTGGGTTTTTCTATTAGAACTAAAATCATCGCACTACTTAGCATATAAATAAAGACCCGGATCAATAGCTGAAAGTGCGCAACTTCACTTGAACTTATATTGTAATATTCTTTCATCTTTCATAAAGATTTGTACACTTTGAGTGAACAATTGAAAAAGAGAAAGAGAAGGAAAGATACTAAGTATAGGTTATACAAGTAGAGATCGTGTCAAGATGGAAACTCTGATTAAACTCACTGTACAACCACATTTCTCTTCAAGCTCTAAAGAAAACCCTTGAAGCTCAAGGGGACTGAAAGTAGGCACCACATTGGTGTTCCGAACCAATATAAAACATTCTGTCTCAATTTACTTTCTGCATTTACTCTTATTTTATACTGTGATACTAACCTACAGGTGAGTCGACTGCCCCATACAGGAAGTCGACTAAAGAAATTTTTAATTCACCCCCCTTCTTAACTTTCATGGGTTAGATCTCAGGGTCGAATTTTGAACGGTCGTCGAGGTCATGTCCTAGTTTGGGTGTTAGGTCGGGTCCTTAATCGATTATCGGGGTTGATTTTTGGGTCAGAAATTATTTTCCTAAAGAATATTTTCTAGTCTCAATCCAAAAATAAAAGATTTTTTCTGGAAATGTTTTTTATTCACCAACCAAACATTAAAAACTATTTTTCAGAAAATATTTTCTCTTCACCAACCAAACATGAGAAAATAAGTTAGAAATCCACTTGTTTTTCAAGAAAACATTTTCTAGGAAATTATTTTTCTCGAATAACATTTTGCTTTGTACCAAACACATCCTTGGAGAACTTCTTTTTCTGCTTCTGTCGTCTTATTGACAAGGCTGCCACTATGGTCAATTGGATTGATAGTTATACAGAAGTAAGTGACATATTTCTAGTTTTGTATTATTTCAATTATTGGAACTTGGGAGAATGAAGGAAGACTCCAAAAAAAGTTATTTGCACTCGAACTTAGATGAGGGTAGCTTCATTATTAACTTGAATCAGAATTGAATTCAAGGATACAATCAAATTCTGAAGTGATATAATAATCTTGATATACTATTGCTGATCCAACTCAAAAATATATAATTCAGCTCTAAGTTAGGCAAACGAGATCAAATTTTAAGTAGCATATTTTGTGTTCTCACAATGATAACAATTACAAATATGTATCTAGTTCAAGTAATCTTATGGTTAAACCTATGCTGTAATTTCTCATCAAGTGCCCCCTAATCCCCCAGTAATCCTTAAAAAGGTTGGAATTTATTTCTTTGTCACTTTACTAAACTTTAATTTGTTTATAAAAACATTACTTGTCGTTCTAATTTGGAATTAGAAGCTTAAATGGTCATTTAACTTTAAGTAATTGGTCATCGTGCTCAATTTTGTTGTTTTTCAAAAGTCACTCAACTTTGTCACTTAAAGTCCGTTTGGATTGATTTAACAAAAGAAGCCTTTGAGTCAAAAATAAAATGTCAGATTTAAATAACTTTTAAGTCAAAAAATAAAAAAGTAGGAGAGATCTACTTTTGATTTTTAATTTATTTTAAGTTATTTTAAATTTATTTTAAGTTATTTTTAATATTGTCAAACACTTCCTAACTTATTTTAAGTCATTTTTTTTACTTAATTTAAATTATTTTTATATTTGTCAAACCCTTTCAAAAGTCAAAAACTGACTTAAAAGTAAGTTTGATCAACTTTTATGTCAATCTAAACACTCTCTTAGTTAGCTTTCATGGTCATTATTTCCAGAAATATAACTTTCGATACCTATTTAATGATGTTCATGCAACTGCAAGTTTTTAGAAAAAATATTTTTTAAAATTAAAATCAATATTTAATTATTGGATTCTCAGTCAATTTTTTTAATTATATTTTTGTTCTTTAATTTATTTTTCTTCTTGTTCATTAGTCGAATTTAATAAGATATTGTCTTGGGTGTGAGTATTTTGGATATGTTACGGGATATACTCAAACAGTCACATTCATCAATATGGTGTTATTAATGTATCTTTTAGATATTTCTTGAGTAATGTGATTAATGAAGAAAAATTAGCATTTTAAAATAATAATAATAATAATAATAATAATAATAATAATAATAGTAATAATAATAATGAGATATCCATTTTTTAAATTTAAAAAAAACTATCTTTTTCAAAATTTGCGGAATTAATTTTTAAAAATTTTCAAAAATTGTGAAACCTTAAAACTTCTATAGTATCAAATAAGATGATAACAATCAATTATATAAAATACGAATTTGACTATGTAAGTATATCCTGATAACATATTTAAAATAGTCATATTCAAAACAACAGCTTATTAATTCAATTAATGAAGAACAATGAGAGAGGGAAAATAAAAATAACCCTAAGATAAAATGCTTTATTGAATTATAGAAAACACGAATTTAACTAATTTAGTGTATCCCGTAACATATCTAAAACGTTCATACTCACAACACCACCCTACTAAATTCGATTAACGAAGAATAACAAGAAAAATAAAAACAAATTAAAGAACAAGAAAATAATATGTAAAAAAAGACTTGGAACACAATAATTAAATATTTGCTTTAATTTTTTAAAGTATTTTTTTCTAAAAGTTTACAGCTTTCCCGTCATTAAATAGATACCAAAATTTACATTTTTGGGAATAATTACCATAAATGTTAACTAACGATCCAAAATTGAGTGTCCAAGCTTCTAACTCTTCCATTTTACTCCCTCCGTTCATTTTTACTTGTTATTGTATGACTTGGCACATCCATTAAGAAAATAATTATTGATATAGGTATTTTACCAAACTTTTCCTATTAAATGATACATGTTTAATATTAGGTCTTAGAAAATGATTTGGAGAATAAATATTTAAAACTGAGGGTAAAACATGAAAAAAATTAATTGTCTTTTCTTGAAAACGTCAAAAATAATAAGTAAAAATAAACGGAGAAAGTAACTCACATCAATTAAAATTTTCCTTGTCCTCAAGGAAGAAAATTTCGAAAATAAACCAATAGTGTTGATAATCTTCCCAAGTAGCCTGGTGTGCAGGTAACTTATCCCATTGAATTGATTATTGGCCCACAACCTTGTCTCCCTTTTGTACCATGCACCGATGCAAGATATTTTGAGGTTAAGGACAATATAATTAATTAGGACTTGAAAGCTCAATTACATGTACATCAAAAATAGTGTCAAGCAAGCTATGACAAAACTACAGAGCATTTGAAGGAGAAAGAAAGAAGAGAAACTTGTATTAATGTCTTCATATAATAAATTTGTACATATATGCCCTTTTATACTATTCTATCAATGAAAGAATACAAAATATTTATAACAATTTTGTAGCTAATTAATGCCACCTCATCAGTTTTATAACTAACTTTTAAATGATCTACCTAACACAATCATACATCTTGTTAGTTCTTTACTACACTTGCTAACACTCCCCCTCAAGCTTATGGTTGAAATACATTCTTCATTCCAAGTTTGCTTAGTAGTAGATTGTGTTGTCCTTGTCCAAGACTCTTTGTAAGTAGATCAGCAAGTTAATGCTTGGTGTTAATATATTCTGTCTGCAGTACCCCTTGATATATTCTTTCTCTCACAAAGTGACAGTCTATGTCTATGTGTTTTGTACGCTTATGAAAGATAGGATTGGCAGCTATTTGGATGGCTGCCTTGCTATCACATACCATTTTGACTGGTAATGTTACATTGACTCCCAACTCCTTGTACAAACCTATTAACCAAGTTATTTCAGTTGCACATGCAGCCATGCTCCTGAATTCTACCTCAGTTGAGTTTCTTGAGACTGTTCCTTGCTTCTTAGACTTCCAAGATATTAATCCTCCTCCAAACTTCACCAGATACCCTATAACTGACTTTCTTGTTTCAAGACATGCCCGCCAATCAGAGTCACAATAAGATGTTAGTTGTGTAGTTTGTTCTGCTGGCATTAGTAGTCCTAGACTAGGAGCTTCCTTGATGTACCTTACTGCTCTTAATGCTACCTCCATATGTGATTCCTTAGGATAATGCATGAACTGGCAAAGAACTTGTGAAGTAAAAGCAAGATCAGGCCTGGTCATGGTTAGATAGAGAAGTTTTCCTACCAACTTTTGATACATTGTGGGATTAGCAAGTGGCTTATCATGGTCAGGACTTGAACCAATCACATGTTCATCATATTGAACTGATATGAGTTTTTTGTTTAGCTTCAATGGTGTATGAGCAGGTTTTGTTGCTTCTAGGCCAATCTCAGATATCAGCTCTAAGGCATACTTTCTCTGTGTCATCATATACCCTTGTTTGATCTAGAAAACTCAATACCTAAGAAGAATATTAGCTCCCCTAGGTCCTTCATTTTGAACTTCTTTTGAATCTCCTATCTTGTGTTACATAGGAGCTAGTGATTGCTTCCAGTAATCAAAAGATCATCTACATACACCAGCACCACCACAATGTCACTCCCAGTTTGTTGTGTGAATAGAGAGTAGTCATAGTGGCTTTGTTTGAACTCCATTTGGACTAGTGCCTCAGTTAACTTCATATTTCACTGTCTTGGTGCTTATTTCAAACCATACAAGGACTTGTGGAGTTTGCAGACCTTGTGACTCTCCCCATGTCTTGCAAAGCTACTTGGAATCTCCATGTATACCTCATCTTGCAAGTCACCATTCAAGAAGGCATTATGTACATCCATCTGATATATTTACCATTCTTTTGATGCAGCCAAAGCTACCATAGACCTCACAGTCACCATTTTCGCCACAGGGCTAAAAGTCTTACCATAATCAAGCCATTCTTGTTGACTGAAACCTCTAGCCACAAGCCTGACTTTGTATCTTTCAATCACTCCTGAAGCTAAGAACTTAATCTTATATATCCATTTGCATCTAATAGGTCTCTTTCCAGGTGGTAAATCAACTATGCTCCATGTCTTATTACTCTCCAGGGGATCAATCTCTAATTGCATAGCCTTCCTCCACTCATGATCAGTAACAGCTTCTTTAAATGAACCAGGTTCAGAGACAGTTGAATATGCATTCAAAACCTCTCTATATTTAGGTGACAAGTGTTTATAGGACAGTTGATTTGCTAATGAATAGGTACAGGCAAATGACTTTGGTTTAGTGACAAAATCCTGCAACCATAGAGGAGGTTTGCTGGACCTCGTTGATCTTCTAATTGGTACCTCAGTAGCAGAAGTACAACAGTAGGACCAGGTGTTACAGAACTCACACTTTCATCTACACCATGTCGAGCCTCAGGTGAAACAGATGTCATTTCATATGAATCAGTTTGAGGGGACACAACTGGTTCAGAGGAATTTGGAGCATACTCCACTACTGGAAACATAAGATTTGGTGAGGCATGGAGATGCTTGAAAGGAAATAATTCTTCTTGAAACACTACATGTGTATTGACAAAAAAGGACTTGGCATGAATATCATATAGAATATAACCCTTTTGTGTTGAGGAGTATCCCATAAATACTGCAGGAACAACCGTTGCAGAGAACTTATCAGGTTTCTTAGGACTAACAGCATAACACAAACAGCCAAAGACCTTCAGATGGGACAAATTTAGATGATGCATATACAGTTTCTCAAATAATTTTTGTAGCCTAGTAACCTGGTAGGAAGTCTGTTTAAAATGTATACAGTTGTGAGTACACACTCCTCCCAGAATCTTAAAGGAATAGATGCTTGGAACCTTAAGGCTCTGACCATATTAAGAATGGTTATGTGCTTTCTTTCAGTAACCCCATTTTGTTGTGGGATATATACACAAGTAGTCTGATGTACAATGCCTATTTCACTCAATCGAGCATGAATTTCAGTATTGAGAAACTCACAACCATTATCAGACCTAAAATTTTTAACACTTGTGGAAAATAAATTATGAACTCTTGTAAGAAAGTGTTTGATTACAACTATTGAATCAGCTTTGGAAGTAATTAAAAAAAACCAAGTGTATCTGCTAAAATCATCTACAATTGTAACAAAATACCTCTTTCTATTATGAGTAGGAACCTTATAAGGACCCCACAGATCACACAGTGTATCAACTCAAATACAACAGTAGATTTATGAACACTTAAAGGAAATGAAAGTTTTGTTTGTTTAGCTACAGGGTACACAGTGCAATGAGAATGGTCTTTGAAGTTTAGTGATCTTAAAGACTCATGTCTCTTTATTACATCAATTGGAGCATGTCCTAGCCTTTTATGTCATACATCACTAGAAACAGACTTAGTAGACACATGAACTGCACTAGTAGTATTGACTAACTTCTTTTGAGTGTGACTTGGTTCTTCATGAAGTATGTAAAGTCCATACTCTTCTTTACCAATCCCCTTCACCTGACCAGTGGAAAGGTCCTGAAAAACACAGAAGTCAGGAAAGAAACCTATCATACACTGTAATTTTTTTGTGAGCTTTAAAAGTGATAGTAAGTTGCACTTGAACTCAGAAAGAGAACATTAGAAATAGACAGATATGCGAACACATAAGAGTTGCCAATATGTGACACTGATACATTTTCTCCATTTGGTAGATGTACTCTATTATCTGTATGAGTAGGTGTCTTCTTAGCTTTGTCAACAATATCCAGATGAGATGTAATATGATGGGAAGCTCCAATATCAATTATCCATAATTTACTGCTACGTTTACTACTACAAGATAGGGCTGTAAGAGAGCTACCTGCATTTGCAACAATGGCAATTTTTGTAGAGGACTCTCCTACATTGCCACCTCCAGATTTTGTAAGTAGTTGTAGTATCTGTTGGTATTGATCTGAGGTGAAGAATGTACCATTATTTGACCCTGCACCAGCTCCTGATTGATTAGAGAGTGTATTGTCGCTAACCCTGACCTCATAGCTACACTCCTCTGAAGCTGTAGTTTGATTAGCATACACATTTGGCTTCCTCTTAGATTTGAAATCAGCAGGCTATCCAACAATTTTATAGCATTGCTCCTTATAATGACTTTTGCACCCACAATGTTCACATATAAGGAATGACTTCCTAGCTTTGTAGCCTCCTCCAGAAGTACTGGCACCACTGCTATATCCACCACTAGATCCTCCTGAATATGAACCATCTGCTCCACTTGGAAATAAGTTCTTAGATGTACCTGCTCCACTACTGTAGATGTTGTTTCTATGAGTATACATTGTTGTTCCTTCTATCACCCCTGAGCTATTGGAAGCAGAGCTAGCTAGATTTCTCTGAATCTCCTGGTCAATAAGAAGAGCATAAGACCATCTCCAACCATACTCTATTTTACTCTCCATTCTCTATATTTGGAGAGTAAAATAGAGAATGTCCTCTCCAATAACTCTCTATTTTACCCTCTACTCTCCAATCATAGAGATTTGAATAGTAGTTCTCCAAATTTGGAGAACTACTATTCATACTCTCTATTTTACTTTTTAAATATTATATTATTATTTCTACTATTTTGTAATTAACATATTATTTTTTATATAAGGCTATTAATTAAATCTCTAATATTTACAATTCTTTTTAAATGTAATAAACATTTTTTTAAATATTTTATTTTATAAATACTACTTTCATCTCAAATTAATAATATTTTAATTTTCGTCACTTTGTGATACAATTTGATGTTATTATTAATTTCCACTATGAAGAATGCACAAAATTTAAATGATAAGATAAAATTTTTAATTTAAAAATATAATACATAACATAATAATTTAAATACAAGATAACAATACAATACAATGGATAACATAATAATTTTAAAAATCACAACAATAATTTAGTAATCCGGTAGGTCGTTTCTATATTCAACGATATTCAAAAAAGGAATTAGTGTATGATTTAGAGAAGTTGTGGTTGTGATTGCAGTTGTGCTTGTTGATTTCTTTTTTCAATTATTCGTAGTTGTTCTTTAGAAATTTAGAATAAAATATAATTTAATATTAAATTAAAAAATTCAAAAAATTAAAATTTTATATTACATGAAATTATATAGGATGATTATTCGGAAAAAAATAAAGAAAAGATTTATATTATAGAATACGAAAACAAAAATGAAATAGAAATAATAATATAATATTGAGGAGAGAGAAGAAGATTTTTTTTAGAGAGTAAAATAGAGAATTGGGTTGGAGTTGGTTATCTGAAAAATTAGAGAACTCTAAATTTGGAGAGTAAAATAGAGTGTAGGGTTGGAGATGCCCTAAGCCTTGTTAAGTGTTGGAATTGGACTCATCATGAGAATCTAACTTCTAGGAGATCAGTAGGACTCATTTAGTCCCATAAGGAACTGCAAGAATCTTTGATAGTCACATTGTTCACCAAATTTCTTTGACTCTGGACAGGAACAACTAGGACAAGGCATAAGAGCATCATATTCATCCCAAAGATCTCTTAGCTTAGAATGATAGTCAACAACAAACATAGTTCCCTGAATCAATGTGTGAATCTGTCTATGCAATTGAAAAATCCTAGATCCATTTATTGTATCAAACCTCTCTCTCAAATCTAGCCAAACTTTACGTGAATCAGAAGCATACACTACAGAGCTTAGAAGACATGGTCATACAACATATATTCATAATCCAGCTTAACACTACAGCATTGCACTTTTTCCACTGATCAAACAACATTGGTTCAAACATGGACTTAGGAAATCATCCATCTACAAAACCTAATTTGCTTTTCCGCACCAGTCCAATCCTAAAAGATCTACTCCACAAGGCATAGTTTTCTGAACCAGTTAACTAAAGGGAAATCAGAGAACTATCTGGAGTATCAGTCTGTTGAAGAAATAATGGATGATTGTGATCAATTACTGGAAATACAGCTTGACTTGAAGTTCCATTTCCAGTGCTTGTTTCCTCAGATGCACTTTCATTCGCCATTGTTGTTTAGCTTTACTTTTGATGCTTCCTTTCAATTCACCTTTGAACAATGGTGAATCTGAGCACCTTTTACTTAGATGCTTGTCGTTTAACCCTTTACAATCGAAGGCTCTGATACCATGATAACTCCATGAATGGAGATTGAAGATCAATACAAACTACAGAGCATTTGAAGGAGAAAGAAAGAAGAGAGACTTGTATTAATGTCTTGATACAATGAATCTGTACATGTATGCCCTTCTATACTATTCTATCAATGAAAGAATACAAAATATCTATAACAACTTTGTAATTAACTAATGTCACATCATCAGTTTTGTAACTAACTTTTAAATGATCTACCTAACACAACCATACAGCTTGTTAGTTCTTTACTACACTTGCTAACAGAAATTTTATCTATATATATAAGGTTGTATCTTTACATGGACTTGATTTCCCCTCCGAAAATTGTCTATCTGATTTTTGTTTGTTATGGTTGAAAATTATTTTCAGTTACTGGAGTAATTTTCATTTTAATAAAATAAGGTGTAGGTTTATAATGATTTGAATTTTAAATTTGTTGAAATATTATAGATTTTTAATCTTTTATAATTTTCAATTGACACTAAAAAAAAGTAACCTTTTTGTGGCGACACAAATCACCACGGAAAGTCAAAATATCGCCATGAATAACTTGTTGTGGCGACCATGGATTGTTGGCTATACTACGTGGCTGATACTTTTCCGTGGCAATAACACAAGTCGCCACCAAAAGTTTAGTTTTTGTGGCGAGTAATGCCGCCACAAAAATGTATTAAAGTGCCACGAAAATCACCTAACAAAAACATAAAATATTGGGAAAAAGTGAATAATTATTTAGTTTTTTAATTCAATTATTTAATGACAATTACAATACTCAACTTCTTTTCGATATTACTTCATCCCATTGTTTTTTATTTTATTTTAGTTTTGCTCCATCGGTGACTCAAACTCACAACCTTAAGGAGCTTACCATCCGAGCAGTTCTCTCTTGTCTGCCAATATTTATTTTATTTTTAACTTTTTTCAAATTTAACTTCTATGAAAATAATATAGTATATCATCATTTATACATATATATACACAAACGTACAAAATTTACCACCCATATTTCATTCAAATTTAAACCAGATTTGATGTCTGCCAATAACTGGCAAGAGTTTTCACGATAAATTTTTCTCAATATAAACATGAAAACACTAAAAAACAACAATAATATTGACAGTAAAAAGAGTACGGATAACAAAAGCAAAACAAACAACTGTAGAAATTAATGGAAGATAATGATAATAATGAAATAATTAATACTAAGAAGGAGAAGATGGAGAAGATAAGGTCCACAAACTAGAAACATGATTTCCCACTAAGAAGGGAAATCATTCGACTATGTATACCTACTAACCTTCTATTCGGGGTGGAGCTATTCTTGCGCGCTCAAAGGGTGTCAAGCGACACTCTTTCGTGGGGAAATTACACTGTACAAGTATTGACATCCTCTTGACATAAGTGAGGCTTAGTGCAGTGGTTAAAGAATTTTAAAATTTGCTTGAGGTTGAGTGTTCTACCCTTGCCTAGTAGCATATATAATAATGTTTTTTTAGCGCAACCATTTTTTTTCTTTTTTAATATTTACTTTGTTGACTTTCTTGTATATTTAATTCCTCATATTTTGACACTCTTTGATGGGAATTTTTTCTCTGCCACTGTTTCTGCCCTAATCCCTACCATTTTGCTCTCCTTAGTAGGGTCATGTACTCAGTGAGCTAGAGATGTGTGATGTATCTTGTCTAATCACATCTCCCTAATTTTTCCTTGGTCTACCTCTACCTCTAGTGAGACCTAATATTTCCAAACCCTCGCATTCATTACTGGAGCATCTGCACTACTCTTCTTCACATGATGCCCGGACCAATATCAACCTCATTTTTCGCTTGTCCATAGTCGAGGTCACTCTCACCTTGTCCCATATATATATATATATATTCGTTCTTAATTTCTTATCTCCTGATATGGCTACACAATCATCTAAGTATTCACATTTTTATTATTTTCATGATCTTCTGATCAAGTCTTAGTGGCATATTCTTATCACATGGGACACTGGATGCAAGTCTCCATTTCATCTACTATGCTCTAATACGATGTGTGACATCATCATCAAGCTCCTCAATTTCTTGCATTATTGACTTAAGATACTTGAAAATTCCTCTCAGTGGGACGACTTGTATACCAATCCTCACTTCCACGCCTGTCTCATGCAATCCATCATGGAACCTCTACTCGGTGTACTCTATTTTAGTACTATTCAACCTGAAGCCTTTAGATTCTAAGGTATACCTCCAAACCTCTAGACTATGTTAACTTATTGTGTGTCTCATCAACTAATATTATGTCATATGCAAACAACATACAATACCGTAGTATATATACCTCCCCTTAAATATCTCGTGCCAATTTATCCATTACCAAAACAAATAAAAATGAACTACAAGTTGATCCCTGATGTAACCTCATCTCAATTGGGAAGTCTTTCGAGTCTCCTCTGAACGTTCATGATTTGATCTTGGTTCCATCGTACATGTTCTTAATCGCTCTAATGTATATGTCACATGTACCTCTAGATTCCAAGTATCTCCACAAATCTCCCTTAGGATTTTATCTTCTTTATATATATATATTAAAAGTGATAAATAAAAAAGATAATTTATTTTTAAAATAGTAGACAAATAAAAGTGAACGAAGGAAATAGTATCTAACCTAAGAGTACAAGTCTGTTATGATCAAATTGATAATATTAGAACCTAATACTTAAAATTTATCCTAGAATTAATTCCCCTTATCCATCACACCAAACTATCCCTAAATGTATGTTATACTATGTTAAAATTTCATCTTGTTAATGTTATTTTTGACCCTACCATGTCTTTTTTTTCAAATGATACTAAAACAATTTTAGGTTGAGTGGTCCACACAATTAAATTAGAATATCAAGTTGCATTACACAACAACTTCATTAAATGCTTTACACCATATATGTATTTAAAACACTTGTTTTGTCTTTGTCAATGATTATGAGACTTTGTAACAATAATGGGTCATCTCACCGGTAAATTGAACTACAAAATGAATGAGTAAATCGTGCCACAAGCTACATTACTAAAATTATCTCTATAATTTCTCGCATCAAAGATTAAATTCAGGGTCAATTGGATTTAATTAATTCCTGATAAGTTGTGATTCTTTTTATGTTGTGTATAACTTAGAATTATATATATAAGCAAAACATAAAAAATTTCCTTTTTTGTATAACTTTGATTCTTTTCCCATAAAAATGGGAAAAAGTTTTCAAATGTCCTATTATTAATGGTTCAGAAATGTCCTTCTTCCATTTATTGAATCAAATTTATCTTCCTTCCACCTATTGGGTCAAAAATGTTGTTATCGTACTCTCTTTGTCCCTAATTATTTGTCAACTTTTAAATTGACACACCTATTAAGAAAACAATAATTGATATAGTGACTTTACCATTTTGCCCCTATTAATTATGAAGTGGGTGATTAAAAAATTTAAGTTTTTCAAAAAGTTCCATCTTTTTCAAAGTAATTAATTGAGGGTATAATAGGTAACAAAATTTTTTTCTTGATTTGTCAAAATAGACAAGTAATTAGGGACAACTAAAAAAGGAAAAGTGGACAAGTAATTAAAGATAGAGGGAGATTAGAAATTGTTCAAAAATGTTCCCCTTCCATCTATTACATCAAAAATGTCTTTAACCTATTAGAAATTGAGTGAAAATCATTTTCACCCCCAACTTTTGCTTTAAAAAACAAATTTTTCCCTCAACTTTGAACAATAATCAAATTCTCTCCTTTATCCCATACATTATCCATTTTACCCTTATTATATGACATATATGTAATAACCTCTTTATTATCTTAATTTTATGGCTGTTATTCCAATATAATATGCATTAAGTGTACATGTATATGTACGTATGCGGATATTTTTGTCTTCCTCCACTCCTTTACTCCATGCTTTTCATATTATTTGGTCCTTCGTGATATGACATTCCTTAAAAAAAATTAATTAGAGGTGCATTTTATTAAACTAATATTATTAATATTGCTTTTAAATTTGATTACTATTATTTTATTAGTTATTTAATATTAAGGATATAAATAAAAAAATCTTTTTATTACAAAAATTCATAAATTACACAAGTAAATTAAAATAACTATTTTTAAAATAATAGTTAAGTAATATAAGCGGCAGCGTATTGTCTATTGTCTATATAAATAAACAAGTTTTGATTGACATATAAATAAATTATACTCAGTTTAAAATAAATACTCCAATCTCGAAATATATTTGTTGCTATTTTCCCAAAAAGTATATTTGTATTTTTCCCAAAATCTTTAGGAAGGAAGACCACGTAAGATAGATAATCCACGTGGCTTGTGGTGAAACGGTAGAGAGAGTGCTAATCATGAGATTCTGGTCTCCGCTCAACTTTGGCTGTCACAAATCTCCTCTTTTTTTTCTCTCTTGGTTGTGTTCACGTCGTTCATCCATTTCTCCTCTCTTCTTCAAATTGCTATAAATTCTACTCACTATGCGACCTGTTACTTTCATCCTTTGATTCCTTTACCAACTCTTCCTTTTGACTTTCCACTTGCCGATTTCCATGGAAATATGTCGTCTGCTTCTCTTTTTTGCTGCGATTTCTCCCATTTTCCGGCTTATCCATGCTACCTCCGGCGAAGATGATCCCATTTACCAGTAAGTTCACCTTCAATTCTTCTTTTTATGCTCCTTTCAACTGTTCTACTATTCTAATTTCTAGCTAGCTTATTGTTGTTTCGATTAACTGATGATTAGATTCCAAAATACTACTATTATGTTTGATTTTTATCTCGTAGATTATGTAATTCATAACTTTAGGGATTTAGCAATTCGCACAGCTTGATTATATATACCATGAATTTACTAAACAATTAAATTGGAAGGAGAGTGCTCTATGTGTGGAGGAAATTTTTTTACCTAGGAAAATCGTTTTTCGGAGTAATGTCGGATATAAAGTAGCTGACATATGGTAGATTTTTGAGATGGAGGAGAGTAGGAGGTTAGCGTTTTCCGGTTATTTTTGGATATTAAATAAAAATGTTATAGTTTAAGTTGAAATAAGTGATATAGAGTATGTTTTCATGTTTTGGGAAAATTGTGAAGTAAAATAACCTTTACTCATCAGTGACAGATAGGCATTTACTTTCTGTTGGTAGAAAATATTTCCGGTCGTACCAAACACTGTTGAAGACCTTTTCTGGCGATTAAAGCTTTTTTCGTTATTCCTGACATATATTGATACTTTACTTTCTAAAATTGATAGCTGAGTCATTTGAAATTAGAGGTGAGGGTGTTGTATCACTTGATTAGTGTGTGCCTGCTCATACATATGGGAGATGGAGAGTTATTTTTTGTTGCCTATCTATTGTTGAAATCTACATTTCAAGGAGAAATTTCAAATAGTCAATGAGCGTTTATCTTGTGGTAAAAATATGTGTTTCTTGTGTTGTTGAATTTTCGTCCTTGCTTATCCAAAGAAATGGACTTGGATTTCTAGAGTAAAATGTGGAATCAATTGATCTTTTCTTGTTGAAAATTAAAACCTGTATATTGTGCCTTACACTCCTTTGGATCATTAGTGATTTAATCATGGATTAAAATGCTCTGTGGTCAAGGAACTTGTTACTGTGGGGAACTTTTGCTTTTCAAGTAAGTATCATTTAGACATGACTTCAACCACATAGATATTGACGTTAGTCTTTAGGAGCTGCTATCTCTTAACACTTGGATTTTAACTTCTTAAAATTACAAGTCATGCAACTAAGTGATGTCGAATGCTGGTGGCATTTCGAATAAAAAAGGGTTTAAATTTGGTTTGGCTTGTTTTGTTTTTATGTTTCTACGGAATATTTGGTTTTTATCCATTTTGAGGTTTTCGGAGTATGAAACAGCATTTTCGAAAAAACAAAAGCAATGAAAACAGTTGTTTATAGGCCTTAGAATTCAAACTTATAGGATTTAGAATGTGTATATATTAGACATGTTTTGATCGTTCTTCTTAATATGTACCAGATTATTGATACCTCAATATTTTATCTCTTGAGTTAATTGATACTAGTGAACTACTTTTTTACATCATAAGATTATTAATTAGGAGAGGCACCGTCATGTCCTCCAAAACCGTGGTTAGTTGCGGAACTTTACTCGTAATAATTTTCTTTATTAAATTATAGTTATGTAACAAAATACCTAATTTATAGCCGGGGGGGGGGGGGGGGGGGGGGGG
>JAJOOS010023916.1:0-17860 GCA_029582725.1 Solanum chiquidenum
GCACAAAAGGTGCACAAAAATACAAAAAAAATGAGTTCAGGGGGGTAATAGGACCCTAGTTAAGTTTAGGTGTGTCTCTGGGATTTCGGTCATAGTCTAGGGGGGTACTTATGCATTATCCCAAAAGATAATTGATCAATCTTCCATATCAAGTTTCAAGGTTGGGAGAAAACAAAATTTTGTAAGTACCTTAAGTTCACACTTCTATTGCCTAGTATATATATCAATATAAAAGTTCAAGTACTAGATATTTTTGTTGGGTTTCTTTAAAAGATAAGATTTAAAGATGTACGACAGATCCGGGTCATTATGAATAGGTCAATGTTTAAATTAATCGGGACATAACACTTTTCGTGTAGTGACTAAATTTTAGGTGTGGCCAGTCTCAAAAGGAATCTTAACAAGGGGAGGTCTAGGTCCACACATGAATGAGTGCGTGATATATCTAGGCTTGGTTTACATTTTATAGCATCCAAGACACTAAGGAACCCATAGGGCTTTACAAAATTGAGTTTGGGTGTGTAGAACTCCCGAAATAAAATTTTGCGTGAAGGGGATACTTTCGGAGGTCAAGGATCGAAGGTATGTTGTGAAAAAAGGGATTTTCAGGGGTTTCCGAGTTGCAGTGGTTCGTGCAATCCTCTATAGCGAGGGGATGCCATATGGAGGTGCTATATCGGGGTAAGAACCACTATAGGGGTTGGGCAAACTTATAAGGAAAAGGTTCTTCCAATCATATAAAATCAATACATTCCTTTCCCAAATCTATTAGGACAAAGGGTCTCCTAAACCAATTGGGATTATAAGTTTCTTCAAATATACAAGGAAAAAATTGAAGACATAATTAGCTTATAGATTTTAGTCTCTATGTTTATATATGTGTGTATATTTGTTATGTTGTATGTCACTAGGGTAATGCGTTGATAGTCAAATGTAGGCACAACAAACAATACTCAAATAGAGATTGAAGTATTTTAGTGTGACAAGATCATCAATGTGTTCAAAGAAAGAAGATGGAAAAATACACTTAGCTATAAACTCATGTTCAGAAGTATTCCATCACTTAAAAATTCGTGTCCATACATATGCTTTAAGGGATGATCTTCTTCTTCTTTTTCACTAGGTTCATTATAAAGAATAAATTTTTGGAAGATTTTCTCTTATATAAGGTAAATAATTTATAAGCAAAGTAGTATTGGAATGATTTAGATCATGCACATGGTTCTCTTCGACGTTAGAATTTTGCATCCCCTTTCTCCCCTTCTTCTTGTTTTTCCGGCAACTCAATTACTTGCGCATTAAAAAATATAAATAAAATTTTAGAAGTTTTACATAATATATAGGTCTATAAAATGGATGATGACAAGACTGAACAATAGAGTAGTGGGATTCACAACTATCCAGATAACAACATTAAGATTGTTGCTTATTAGCAGGAGTAAAGTGATCCATATGAATTACAAACATTAGATGCAGACTACATTCAAAGAGAGGACATGAAGATAAAAGACGTGTTCAAGACACGTGTAGTCCATTTCCTCCCCTCTATATCATAAATAAAGTTTTAGGCAATGCCCAAAGAATGAAATCACTAGATAGTTAGTCCATTATTATCATTCCATAAAAGTACTTCATATTATAAACTATTACGGTACTTTTCTCAAAAACCGGATGTGGATTTTCAGTTTAATCCTAATTTTTGTATGTCTGATCTGTTTTGCGAATGGAGTACCCAGTCCTTCCCTTGGTTTTCTATCTAAAGTGTCCATGTTTTAAGTTCTAGTAGTAGGTTACTCATTTATCAAGAGTTAGAAATTATTATGTTTGTAATCCTTTAACTGAAGATTGAAAACTTATCCCTCCTCATTAATATTATCATGGATTGGATCCAACTCTTGTTCTTGCATTTTATCCTCAAGGTATTATTGAATCTTTTTATCACATTGTCATTGCAATCCTTTCTCTTGTTCAATCAATTGTCTTCTTTCAGATAAACTCATTTGAATCAAATTCTTGGAGGTGCTCCTGTTAGTCTGTGTTTAGTTAGAAGATATACTTGTTATTGGTAGGGGATATTATATAAAGGGAATTGCTTACTAGAATACAACGTCAAATGATGTGCTACCATTTAATGTGAAAAATGTGATTACAAGAGTTCTATATGTGTATATCCTCCGAGGAGATATGGTGCCTTAACTCAGATAGAATATGATTTATGATATGTAACTACTTATAATGAGAGTGGGGATATATTTATATTAAATATATTTGGAGAAATGGACCTGTACCTAAAGCAGTATATGCGTAATCTTAAACAAGAAGTCTTTTTCAGCATTTGAGAAATATTTCTTTTTCTAATTTAAAGTGTTACTGTGTCGTGAAGTGTACCACCTAGTAGTAACACTGTCGACGACATTGTGGTGATCTAAAAAGGTTATATTTGTTGAAACGAGAGAATAATATTCCTCAACAAAAAACACAAGAATTGTTTTATACTTGACAACAATCGAAAAATATCTTAAATGCTTGTCAAGACATCTTTTTTCCAAGATTTATGCATACACTGCACATAAGACACATGTCAATTCTTCAATATATTTCTAATAAAAACACATCCCCACATTCATCATAAGCAGTTACATAGAATAACTCATTTTCTATCAAAGTTAAGACACCATATCTCCTAGGTTTATAGCTACATGTAGAACTTTTGTGATCTCATTTTTCACATTGAATAATAGCACATCATTTTATGTTGTATTCAAGTAATTCATCACATTCATATAAAATTTGCCACCAATAACAATTGTGTATTCTAACTCAAAATAGTCTAAGAAAGATCACCTCCAATAATTTGATTAATGTGGATAAATCTCAAAAAAGACAACTACATGATCAAGAGGAGGGACTACAATGATAATGTGATAATGTAATTCAATTTTACAATGAGGATCTAATGCAACAACAAGTGTTGGATAAAATCCATGATTATTGATGAAGATAGATAAGTTTTAAATCTTCAAGTTACAGAATTATAAACACAATAATTATCTCACTCCCTCCCCCAAACAAAGGAGTAACCTACTACTAGAACATAGAACTTTAATGCTTTCATTCAAGAGACCAAGGGAAGGAGTGTGGACTTGAATCATATAATAGTTTAGAGACAAAAAAAGATTATATTGAAAATACAAATCCTCTATTTGATAAAAGTATCCTGAAAGTTAATGACATGGAGTGCTTTTCTGGTATGATAATAATGGACTAACCAAAATCTGTAAAAAAGAAGCTTATGTTATAGACAATGTGTAGAGAAACAAAAATGGTGCTTATATAGTTGGAACTGTTTTAGAAATTTAAGATTTTTGTATGCTTTGTGATAAAGTGATGAGTGTCGCATTAGATAATGTCTCTTAAATTACAAACATTTCTAGTATTTTAAAGGCTAGACTCTGTCCAATTGCTACTAACTCTTTTCATATTAGATGTGTTGCACATATATTAAATTTATTTGTACAAGATGATGTTAAGTTATTTGATTGTGGCTGTATCAAAATTGAATATGATGTTCAATGAATTATTTACACTCATAGAGCTGCTAGAATTAGGAAATTTAACGAGCGTTGTGTACTATGTGATCTTCCACCGCGAAAATTTTTAAGACATGTTTAAACTAGGTGGAATTCTTTTTATGAAATAATTTTAATTGCTTATGATTATCAATAACCCCTACAAGTGGTTTTTAATTCCCATAATGTTGACCCACTAAATAAAATTTGTGAACAAGGAGGAAACTAAAAAACTATTAGATTTTTTTATAACTTTTTAATCATACTACAAAAATATTTTCTGAAATTTATAGTCCTACTATTTCTTCAGCCTTAGTAAATATTTGTGTTCTTTCAATCTAATATGCTGAATACAAAAAAAAAAAAAAATTTAAACCGGCAATTGTAGCAATGGTTGACAAATTTTAAAAGTATTTTTTCCTATTCCTCAAATTTATTTAATTGTGATTTTGTTTAACCCTTAATATAAATTACGAGGTGCACAACCACTTTTTGGTAAAATTTATGAAACTTTAGAAATTTTAACGAAAAATTACTTTGTAAGCATAGCATAAAAGTGCAAGCCAAATAGTTGTATGATAAATATAGATTTATGGAAAATAATGAAGGACATGCTTCTGAAAGTTTTACTACTAACAACAGTGATAGTATTGATAATTATATGAAATGTTTTCTTCGTCTTGATTCTTCTAACCATGATGATCTTGAAGAATATCTTAATAAGATATTGGAATTTGTTATAGACAAGCATGACAACTTACAAATATTAGAATGGTGGAGATAGCATGGCAGTGCACTTCCAAGTCTTAGAAAAATGGGTCGTGATGTTCTAGCTACTCAAGATTCATCAGTTGGTTCAGAGGCTGCTTTCAACGCGGCAAGATTTCTAGTTGGAGATCACACACATTCATTGGCCAAGACAACTTGGAGATATCAGTTTTATTTAGAGATTGACTATAGGTCAAGAGAAAAAATAATGATTGGCCAAAGTTAACCTCCTAACAAGAAGCTTAATTAGATTCAATAATTGGATATAATACTGACAACGGAATGGAGGGACTAGAGTTTCAAGCATCTATGCCAGTTCTGTAGGATGTTTTCTGTCGAATTGATATGAGAGTTAGAAAGAAGTTTTATTGGACAATACAAATATTAGGTTTATAAACGAGAATTAGTTACTCCTCTAATATTTGTAAATTGTAAGTTGTTACTTGTAAGTTTTATTTAAATTTTATTTAAATAAATTTAAAGGTTTTACTCAAGTCTTTACAACCATTGTCTTACATTTAACACAAGATATATTGCTTATGTGCAGGGGCATTCTTACAACTTAATGATTCCATACATAAATGGTGGAGTAGGGATTGCTCGTCAAAGCTTAGACCTCTCTTCAAGGTTGTCTCTTCAATTATCACTTGGCTAATCTGAAAAAGGAGAAAAATAATTTCTCATGGAGGTAATATGTCATTTTATGGTATGGTTATGGAGGTCAATAGAAATTTATATCATCTACCTATTGTTAGCTATTCTTGGTTGCAAAACATTCCTAATACTTGACATCAGATGGTTCATTGTTTTCACTGAATATACACCACTTATTGATTGTAAGATGGTGTAGTGAAGATTGTCCAGATTATAAGGGTCCTACAAGTGTTTCTTAGATTGTGCAATGAAAGGAGTTGGTGTCCCTAGTGTTGGGGCTTCTTGTATTAGAAATGATGAAGGAAATTAGATACATGCTGAGTCTTTTTGTTTGGAAGTAACTTCAGTTCTAATGTCTTAGTATGTGGCTTTGTGAATAGGACTAGAGTTACCGGATACAACATTAGTACTTACCAGTAATATTGGAGACTGACTCATTAATGCTCCAAAAGATTTTGAATGGAATTTGGGATGTTCCTTAGAGTAATCTGGTGGAGGTGAAAAGGATTAATGATTTGAAAATTAATGTTGATGCAAGAGTGGAGCACATCCTTAGGGAAGGTAACACTCTTGCAGGTTATTTAGCTAAATATTATTTTTCTTTTTGCACGCACAATATATATTATTTATTCATATTTCCAAGATTTACAACCAAAAGGGAAAGAAATATTATACCTATATAAAATATAAATACCCGATCATAGAATTAGAAACATCCAAAACAAGGATTTCAATACACAAGCATAATTGAGACAAACAAGACCAACAAAACATCGATGACAAAGAAATATCAAAAAGTGATGGCAGTACCCGCACACTTTCATGAGTGGATGTAATTGCATTAGATTGTTTATACCGAGATTGAACTCATATGTGACCTCCTTAAGCAGTGATATCAGCCTCTTTGGGGCTCAACCTGCAAAGAAGGTCAGGGATGAATTAAATCAAAGTATAACAGTGCACAAAGATGGCAGAGGAGAAAGTTTTGTTTACTAACTTTATTTTGTTGTATAGAACTGATCAATCTATGTTGAAGAAGTCTTCAAATGACCTCATTTCATGGCAATTGTGAATGTTTTTTAGTGCCTTTGGTAAAATTTGTCCAAACACAGATCCATTTTGATCAATGTCTATATATTGGAGGTGTTTGAACTATCTTCTATCCTTTTCTCACCGGTTCCTTCATAGGAGAGGGCAATTTATCCAACCATATTGGAGCATCTAGGAGTCAACGAAGGTTCTTATTATTGGGAATGGTCCAGATCTTTGTGACCTTACCTTTTCTGCTTTTTTTTCTTTTGATTTGTTAGTTTCCTATTTCTTTTTCCGGGTTGGGCTACTTTTCGGATTTTTCCCTTGTAAATATTGAACCTCTTTTGTTTCTAATAAATTCAACTTTGTATTTAAGAAAAAATACAAGTATTACACATACATACACACACACACACAAACACACAAACACACACACACACATATATATATGTATATATAAAATTCTATATATATAATTAAATTTTAAATAATTAAATAAACATCAATAATTTAATACTTTACATAGCAAACTAACTTTGAAATTTGATTTTTGAACTTTCAAATTTAAACATAGAAAGTTTAAATTTCAAGTTTCAAATTTCGTTTGAACTTTCAAATTTGAAATTAAAAAATTTCAGAACTAAAGCATTCCTACTTAGTCTTGGGGAGATTAAATTTGAGTGAGTGTTAAAATTTATTCCGTAGGAATAAGATCGTTCCAAGATTTTTCTATCGTCTCTGTGAATTCCCAATGATTCCTTGGATAAAGAAATTTGAGGATGCCTTTTTTTTTCAGTGTAGAAAAGTTGTAGTCATTCCATGTTGGTTTTGAGAGATTAAAGTCTCTCTCCTTCCTCCTTCTCTGCTTACTCCTTTGTCCTGAATAATAGTGAGGTGGTGTCTTGTAAAGTACAATTTCATTGCAAAATGGGGATTGTTCTTTTTGATGGTAGATTACTCCATTGAGAACTGCAGATCCCACTTTGACAGACTTCAAATAGCAAGAGATAAATTTTCCATAATATGACAATTTATGACAAATTTGACTATGGTTGTTTGGGGTCTGTCAAAGTGGGATCTAAAGTTCTAAATGGAGCAATATACCAACCAAAAGAACAACCCCATCTTGCAATGCGATTGTACTTAAAAATCCACTACCTCACCACTATTCTGGACAGAGGAGCAAGAGGAGGAGGAGGAAGGAGAGAGACCTTAATCTCCCAAAACCTAGATGGAATGAGTACAACTTCTTCTATGCTAAAAAAAGTCATCCTCAAGTCTCTTTATCCAAGGAAACATTGGGAATTTATAAAGATTATTGCAAAATCTTGAAACGATCTTCTGCGTGAAGAAAAGATGGTAAACACACTGAAATTCAATTATAGTTGAGTCACTACCTGAGATTTTATCTCTATATCATATAACTGAGCCCTTGTTTCTGTTTTAGTAGCTAGCAATTTATGACCATTATGTAGTCATCATACTAAAGTATATTGTCATTATTCTTCCTCTTGATTGTATTCCGCAAATTTTAAGAGTATTTTAGCCATCCTATTTGATGAATTCTTTCGCCTATAAGTAAACACAAGTTCTTCTCTTTGGTAGAGATCAATGTAAAATATTCCTACCATATTTTAGTGTGTTGGGTTTTCTTTCTTAATGGATCTTTGTTAGTTTCGGTGCTCCCAGTCTTCTACTAGAATAACTTATTAAATTTTAGAGATACACCTATATTAAATGAAATATCCTTAAGGATAGTGTTGTTGACACGCCTCATTCTATGAAAATTTCATACAATTTTTGTTACCAAATACTTATCATAAGATTTTCGACACGAGGAGAAGAAAAGACGTTGTTTGGGATACCCAAGAATGGGGCATCAAGGAGAGTGACAATGTATGTATGTTCAACCAGTCTTGCCTCCGATTCTCATTGTAAAGAATCATTAACTAATTGTGATCAAAGGATTAGGCATGATCAAGACAAGGGAGGCAAACATGTGGAATACAACATAAAATAGACAAATAAAATCAAGATTCAGTCACAAGATAAACCCAAAACACAAAACAATCAACTCTCATAATGATAAAATATAAAACACCAAGTAAGAGAGAAGAGAATCCCGGAAGGTACATCGAGCCACCTGGAATGATACCTCAAACTCACCGAATGCAAAAGACCAGGATGGATGTATCTACCGGCCACCCGCGATGGCATGTCAAGCTTACCAATAACCCAAATATGTATATCAATGAGTTGTCAGGGGTGATACATCGATTTTATAAACAATATAAAAGAAAAAGATCGACTATAGTCCAGACCTAAGCCAACGGGCTTCCCAGTATAGTACATCGAGCTCATAAGAGAAAAAGTAGTGAGAACATGCGATATATCAAGTAAAAGTGTACTTTTTACAATTTTTAAGCCAAAACGGGTCTTTAGGACTTCCAACTTATTGAGGTCAATTTCTTTTCCCCAAAACCAAGTCATTTCCATAAAAACTCATCCAAGTATAACCCCTAAAAATATTTTCACAAACAAATAAGATTGTATTCATAGAATCAGGAGGAATACTTATTAGACCACAAGAGTACTAATCTAGAAATCCTACCAATCCAAGCTTATGGCCTCAGGACCAACACTTTAATAAATAACAAAAATCACAGCTGAAGGACCCGTACCATAAAACAAACTAACCAAACTAATCAAACACAATAAAATCCTAAGTTTTACGCCATCTACAAGCAATGTCTAAGGATACTCACACAAGAATCACCTAAACAAAGGCTTTTCTGACTAAAGCTTAAGCTAAACAACCCAAGCTATGGCCGTAACTATCGTAGGATCAATCAAGCTCAACAAAACATAAGGGTTCAACCTAAATCATGCAATGCTACCCAAAAATAATTAATATAACTAAGACGAATCTAAAAAATAAAATTATTGGGATTAACCAATATAAATGGGGTAATTATGAAACCTGGAATGTGCCCACAAACTTCACAAATGTACTACAACAAGAATCACTCATACCAGATTAGAAACACTCTCAAAATCGGAAGAACACCAAGTAGAAAATGGCTGAAATACAAACTAAGTTTGTCTTTTAAAAGACTCAACTGCCAGCAAATTTTGCCTTCGCGAACGAAGATACCTTGCTATCAAATTCGGAGAGAAGTCTCCAAACGTAGTAGTAAGGGTAGCCTCTACCCTTTCACAAATACGACATCCTGCCTATAAATGTGAAGTCAAGAGGGTCAAACCTTTGTGAACGTGTTGAGGCACACGCGAATGCGGAGGTTTGAGATTCTGAGCTCTATGAACTCGATCAAAGATCCGCGTTCGCGAAGAAGGAACCAGTGTTGCACCAGAAACAACTCAAGGCAAGGAATTTTTCCGTTGGGAGTCCAAAACTCGTTCAAACCCCCATCAACGCAAACCAAATATGCTACAAAGAAAGAAATGACATTCAAGACGTAACAAAATCAAAGAAACCACCAGCCGAGGATATCTTGTCAAAATGTTGACCAAAGTCAACACTTATAAAAAATTCACTAATAAAATGCCAAACACCAAAAAATCCTCTCGGCTGCCTCGAGACCTAAACCAAAGTTTGTTCTAGACCAAACTAAGTATTTCAGAGCTAACCATGCTGACAAAATTTGATTCCGAGCATGTTTACAAAGAAACTTAACCCAAGTTAGACTTAATGGAAAACATAAAAGCTAGAATGCCTAATATTACCAACTCTAACCAAAAGCCTCAAAACCAAAATGGATCATCACCCCAGACCAAAATGACCCTTTTAGAGATGATGGAACTAACATAATTCTGATCCGACTCTAGAATCTCCAGATGTTGACTTAAGTCAACCCTTTCAAGTTTCAAAATCTCAAAATCTCACATCAAACACAACTGAACACCTCAGGAAGCATGCCACCAAACTCAGCACCACACAAAATCTATAAGTAATCTACCCGAAGGTGAAAAATAGGAAAAGCATGCACAAAAACAAAAATGATCCCGAGGGTCATTACAACAAATACTACTACAAGGAATTTTGTCCACAAAAGTGAAACAAAGGCACTACATTAGGGCTAAAAAATGTGAGAATATCAGGTCCATATATCATGATTAGTTTCCAAAATAGGCTCCTTGAAGGGTTGATACCTCCACTGAACATTTACAAATGGGATCTCCTCAGAGAGAAACTGTAACACCTCAAAACCTAGACTTAGAAAATGCAGCAGAAAACCAGCAACAACAGGTGCACCACGACAGGGTTCACGAACCATGAAAGGGACCATGGTCTGTTGACCTATCTGTGGACACACACTTGTCCAGAGGTAGTGGACCACGAGACCCTTCACGGACCATGGACCACCTCACAGACCGTGATGGTAAGTCATGGTCGACAGGCAGAGACCACATGGCCTAGATGTCAGACCACGGGATCCTTCACATGTCGTGGTCCTGACGATGGGCCGTGGTGTCGCCCGTAGAAGCCCTCTCCTGATAACGGCCTTAGAAATAACCTAAGTATCGACCCACGACTGAAATCACCGACTGTAGGTGAGACCACGACCCGTGGATCGAAGACCCAGAACCAAGCCTCTGAGGACAATCCTCGGTTGACAGGATGGACTATGGGTCAGTCCATAGACCATTAGACAACCCATGGTCGCCTTAAGCAAATTTTAAGTCAGGGGTCATTTGGTCTTTTGCTTATGTGTTGGACCCTAAACTACGTCGTTTAACCCCTAAACTATGCGAGTTTTGTCAGTTTTAGCCTAGTAAACTAATTAGAACCTAACTGAATCAATTATTCACCAAAGCAATTCATCAAACTTAGAGCAAAATAGAGGAGAACAATACGACCATCCCCAGTTCCAAAATGCAACAAGTTTTCATCAGTTCCAGTCCCGAAATCAAAAGATTTCTCCTTGGAATTCATTACCAGGTATGTGGGATTTCACTAGTGGATTCCTTTCACCCATTAGGTCTCTAGAATTCAGTCACATTCTTGATTCCCTTAATAATATCTAGACCTAGGGTTTCTAGAATTTCAGTAGATCATTATGAATCAGTTACTTTAATGTTCTTAATAAAAATACCATGATTTTAGTATTATTTTGCGTAGATTCCTTCATGAATTTAGAACTCTAGCTATGTAGTTCTTTTAGTTCATGAATTACACATGCTAGGTCAGATATTACATATATACATACGTCAGATTTAAATGTTTCATTATCAGTACATTAATGTCACATTTTCAGTTGTCATATCAGTATTTTGAGCTATCTAGTATTTCAGAAATTCAGTCATAAATTGTTAATTACATATTCAATTTGGAGTAGCTAAATACAGAGTGGACTAGAGTCAGTCAAGCCTCAAGTCCCAGAACTACGTGCCCCATAGGTTGTAAGTCCCCTCTATGGGCATCATTTTAGTGATCACGCCAGTCATGCCTCTATAACTTTTGCAGGGTATACTGGGTCCTCTGGATGAGGCTTATATATCGGACTTTACATTTAGCTCATGTGGTTTTATGTCGGTTATTATTAGCTCCTTTACAGTAAGATTCTATTGCATTGACCATGTTATCAGTCACAGTTCAGTATTCAGTTTCAGCATGTTATAAACTTGGTAATTGCATTCAGTCATTTCAGGTTCAGTATTCTCAGTTTAATATCATGCTTATCTCTTATCATTGCTTAGATATATGTTTTGGTTCAGTTATGTTTATTGTTCATCTTTACTCTATCCTGGATGCTTAGTACCTTTTAAGTACTGACGCATACTTTGCGCTACATCTTCTCGTGATGTAGGTTCTCGTTCTCAGCTTCCAGATCACGCATAGATCGGTTCCTAATCATCAGTTCAGCAACATTAGTGGTGAGTCCTTATTCTTTGAGGATGATTGCCATGATTATCTTCCTTTGCTTATTAGTCTTTAGTTTCAGTATTTGCTAGATCTAGATGGGCAATGTCCCAACATTTCTAGTCAATAGAGGCTTTACATCAGACATGAATCAACTTTAGTATTTGAGTTTGACTTTTCAGTTGTTGTTAAACTCTCAGTATTAATACATTCAGATTTAGTATGGGTATTCCCCATCATTTTAGATTATTTTATGATTATCTTCCGCCTAATATTTATTGATTCAATTTATCTTTAAGTATGATTATGATATGACAGTGGGGTTAGCTTGGGGTCACTCGTGATCCTAAATCCCGTGTCTGCGTCCTGAGCAGCTTCGAGGCATGACAAACTTGGTATCAGAGCATTAGATTTAAGGGTCCTACGATGTCTGAAAAGACGAACAAAGTAGAGTCATTTTCATGGGTGGGAAGTGCACCACATCTAATGAGAGGGAGGCTACGAAATGTTTTAGGAAAACTTCACTTTCTTGATATTCTTATCATGTGTGAGGTATGATCCAATTTCCTCATTCTAATCCTTCTTTATGCGTTTCAGACCATGCCTCCTCGTAGAGCTTACGAAAGGAAGGGTAATGCATGAAATGCTAACGCAGCTCCTCCAGTCCCAGATTAGGATGTTTCGAATGAAGAGTTTTGGAATGCGATTCGGCTTTTGGCTCAGAGACTGACTAACCAGAATAATCAGCAGGTCCAGTTCCTGTAAATGCTAGTGGTGGATCAGTGGAAGCCAGGGTTCATGATTTTTTTAGGATGAATCCGCGTGAGTTCTTAGGATCACAGATTTGTGAGGATCCCCAAAACATCAGAGATGAGATCCAGAAGATTTTTGGGGTGATGCAAGTGACTGGTAATGATAGGGTAGAGGTTGCATCTTATCAACTTAAGGATGTATCTCATATATGGTATACTCAATGGAAAGAGAACAGGGGTACAAATGCAGCTTCTATCACTTGGGAATGCTTTAGTGAAACTTTTCTGGATAGGTTCTTTCCAAGAGACTTGAGGGAAGCAAAACCTCTGGAGTTCATGAATTTGAGGCAAGGTAACATGACAGTCCAAGAGTATGGACTCAAGTTCACCCAATATCCAGGTATGCTCCTCACATGGTTGCCAATTGCAGGGCTTAAATGAACAAGTTTCTATATGGGGTGTCCGACTTTGTGAAAACATAATGTATGAATGCTATGTTGCTGGAAAATATGAACATCTCTAGGCTCATGACTCATGCTTAGAAGGTTGATGGAGATAAGCTTAGGGAACAGGCTAAGGATAAAAAAAAGGCTAGAACAGGCAAATATGAGTGTTCTCAACAGAATCGGGTGGTGGAAATCACTCGCAGTTTCAACAAAAGTCTTCAGCTCCAGCACCTTCATCAGCTACTGTTCCATCCTCTAAGTTTCAAAATGATAAAAAAAGGTAGGGCATCAGACCCTAAGTCTCAGAGAAGTATTTCAGGAACCAGAACCTACCCAACTTGTCAAAAGTGTGGTGAGAACCATCCGGGTGAGTGTCTTGCAGGAAAGGAAGGATTATTTGGATGTGGTCAGTCTGGTCACAGGTTGAGAGATTGTTCTTCTACTAAACAGGGTCAAGGAGGCAATAATGGTAGAGCTCAGTCTACTACTTCAGCAGCACCAACAAGTCGCCCGAAAGGAGAGTTCTTATGATCTAATGTATGAATTGATAGAATTACATGTAATTATGATGAAATCCCTATATAATCCTTAAATTCTAGATTTGGTGATGGATGATGGCTTTGAACCTTGGAGGGGCAAAGTGTGAGTTTATGCATGATCTTATGAACTTATGTAAATGCTATGAAGGTGCTTTAAGAGTAAAGTGCCAATGTTAATGGTGTTGTTGTGTTGTTGAAAGGTCATTCTCATGAAACACTTACAACCATGATGTGAAAGGTTTTCTCACATAGAAAGGATTCTTAGGTTGAAAGGCTATTCTCACCTAATTGAATCAATGAATAAGAGCAATCCTAATAAACTGACTTGGATTGATTGGCAAGGACATTGTTCCATGAGACATGAGTTAAGTAATACATTATAATTATTATATGGGAATTATGCTTAGCATCGAGTGAATATTGAAATGAGATGGAAGTCTTTTATATTAGTTGAGTCCAGGCTTCCGATGTATGTCTCATGAGATTGAAACCTTCTATGATAGTTGAGTCCGAGTTTCTAGTATAAATATATGTATCCTATATACGATGTGCCCCCATAGGTTTTCTAGCTAGTGGATCACCTAAGCTAAGAGTTCATGGTTCTACCTTAGGCAAGTAGAACAACCTTTTTCATTGTGGGAGACACTGGGTGATTATGTTTTAGCTCACATGGTCTCTATGTTGTTTAAGGCTATTCTTCCACAATAATAACATGAATAATAAACTATGGTTACTCAAGAGACTATGATTATGAGTTAAAAGGTTTTAAGATGATATTGACTTATGTTGCCCACGATTATGACTTGTGAGTTTTAGTATCTTGTATGAGGTTTAAACTTGGTAAATGACATGTTTTCAAATGAAATGTCCCTTTTTGCATGTTTTAAATGTTTTTATGCATAGCTACCATACTTAGAGCATTTTTGTGCTAACCCCTACTTTTCCTACATTGTTCCCAAGTGTAGGGTCCGGTTCTCGAGGTGATCATTCTAGTGGCTAAAGTTTGGACTTGTATATCTTCCGAGCTTGTTGGTCAGTCCTCATGGTTCAAGGATTTTTTTTTTCTCATGATGTAGTTTCCTTTATTGTATTTCCCTCTTCGAACATGTTGTATGGGCTAGGCCCTATTTCATTCAAGTATTATAATAGATGGCTATATTGAGACTAAAATATACTTCCGCTTTCTTTTTTTTTGAAAATTTTAAGATTTGAAAATTACATAAATACCCCAATACAATACCTTAAATTACGATCACAATTAGGTTAAGCAAGTCTGCAAATATCATAAAATTTCAAGTTCCCAAAATGAGAATACAATATTTGTAGTAATTAAGCAATGTTGTATCGACAACCGACTCTTGGTTAATATTTAGGGGTGTTACAGATTCCTTGCTTCTTTTCTTCTTTTCTCTCAAAACCCTAACTTTTTTTGATAAAGCGTAAATTGAATCCAATCAGTTTAGACCCCAACTCAGTTATCTAAAATCCGGTTTTGACTTTCCTTATCAAGACAACACAACTTCGAATGGGCATATGTCACTCATACGAACTCGAAACTGAGCAAACTTGGCGGCGTTGGAAAGATAATTCAAAAGATCTTTCCTACGGTATCTTGTAGCACACATAACTCATCCTGAACTAGGAGTTATGGTCATTTGAAGTTGACCCAAAACTCATACTTAACTTAATTTTGTCAAATTTCCAGATTTTCATTCTTTCCAAAAATGACTCTTTCTAATTCTAGCTCTTTCTAGTTGCGGGGTATTACAATATATCCCCCTTGGGAACATTCGTCCTCGAATGAGATCAATCTTAGTAGGCTAAGGGCATAACATCTAAATTTCAGTTCAAACACTCAACAAGCAAAAATGCAATTACAACATGCCACTTTAAAAATAAATGCCACGAAAAGGATTAGTACCTTAATTTGGAACTTCTCCAGATTCAAAGAGATGTGGATATCTCTTCTTCATATCTTCCTCAGCTTCCCAAGTAGCTTCCTCAACAAACTGATTCCTCCAAAGAACTTTGACTGATGCTACCTCTTTTGTTCTCAACTTGTGAACTTGGCAATCTAGAATCTGAACATGAATCTCCTCATAAGATAAGCTATCCTTGATACCAATATGTTCGGTTGGTATAATAAATGAAGGATCGCCCACGCAGTTCTTCAACATGGAAATATAAAATATCGGATGGACCGCTGCTAACTCTTGTGGTAGCTCTAACTCAGAAGCCACATTGCCAATCCTCTTGGATATTGTGTAAGGGACAATATACCGGGGACTAAGTTTCCCCTTCTTACCAAATCTCATAACACCTTTCATTGGTGAAAATTTCAAGTAGACCCAATCATCTACTTCAAACTCTAATTCCCTTCTGCTAACACCAGTGTAGGATTTCAGACGACTCTGTGCTGTTTTCAACCTCTCTTGAATAACTTTCACCTTCTCCATAGCTTGATGAACTAAGTCTGGTCCTATCAACCCAGCTTCACCAACTTCAAACCATCCAATAGGAGATCTGCATCTTCTCCCAAAAATAGTTTCATAAGGAGCCATCTGGATGCTAGAGTGGTCACTATTGTTGTAAGAAAACTCAATGAGAGGTAGGTGATCATCCCAATTACCCTTGAAATCAATCACACTGGACCTCAACATATCTTATAGGGTCTGAATAGTTCCCTCTTCTTGACCATCTGTTTGAGGATGGAAAGAAGTACTCAAGTTCACCTTTGAACCCAAACCTTTCTGAAAAGATTTCCAGAACTGAGCAGTAAATTGTGCACCTCTGTCTTAAATAATGGAAATTGAAACTCCATGAAGTCTGACTACCGCTTGGATATATAACTTGGCATAATCCTCTGCTGAATGGGTAGTCTTTACCAGCACAAAGTGGGTTGATTTTGTCATTCTATCGACAATCACCCAAATGGAATCATGTTGCCTGCGAGACAGTGGAAACCTAGTAATGAAGTCCATATTGATCATCTCCCACTTCCATTCCAGAAGTTCTATATTCTGAGCCATACCACTGGGCCTTTGATGCTCTACTTTAAGTTGTTGACAATTCAGGCATTTAGCAACGAACTCAACAATACCTTTCTTCATACTACTCAACAAATAAACTTCTCTCTAGTCACGATACATTTGTGTGGAACCTGGATGGATAGAATATCTGGAGCTGTGAGCTTCCTCCATGATCCTCTCTTTGAGTTCATCCACCCTTGGTACACACAACCTACCTTGATACCTCAACCACAATCGGCCCCTTGTTCAAAAGCCATTACTTTTTGCTTATGAACATATGCCTTCAATTCAAGCAAAATAGGGTCTTCGTTTTGCTTTTCTTTCACTTCTGACACTAATGATGATTCATCCCCATTCATCACCACTACTCATCCTTCTGTGGATTCCGTTAGGCGAACTCCCAATCGTGCAAACCTATGCACATCTTTTTCTAGTTCTTTCTGTTCTTCCTCAATATGGGCAGTACTACCCATAGATAATCTACTCAAGGCCTCAGCAACAAAATTAGCCTTACCTGGATGATAGAGAATATTCATGTCATAATCCTTGATCGAGTAACTCTAACCACCTCTTTTGTCTGAGATTAAGCTCTTTCTTTCTGACTAAACACATACAGAAGACTCTTGTGATCGGTGCACACATTCACATGAACACCATAAAGATAATGACGCCATATTTTCAAAGCAAATATTACATCAGCCAATTCTAAGTTATGGGTTGGGTAATTCTTCTCATGAACTTTGAACTGTCTGGTGGCATAAGCTATAACTTTGCCATTCTGCATTAACACACAACCCAAACCTACTCTGAACACATCAGAATATATGACAAACCTTGAGTACCTTATGGTAAGGTCAATACTGGGTAGTAGTCAACCTCTTTTTCAATTCTTGAAAGCTTTTCTTACAAGCTTTAGACCACTGAAACTTCAATTTTTTTTGAGTTAACTTGGTCAACGGGGGCGAAATGAATTAGAATTCCTCTACGAACCTTCTATAATAGCCAACCAAACCCAAGAAACTCTTAATATCGGTTGGAGATGTGGGTCTATGTCACGACCCGGGAGCACCCCCTAGTCGTAACCGGCGTACTCGACCTCGAAGAGGTCTAATACAAGCCTCTTAGCATTCATTCATCGCATAGACACTAAAACCATAAGGAATTTAAAACTTTCTTTACCAAGAAAGCAT
>JAJOOS010023917.1:0-17053 GCA_029582725.1 Solanum chiquidenum
TAACTCGCTCATACGAACTCGGAATCGAGCAAACTCGGTGGCGTTGGAAAGATCGTTCCAAGGGCTTTCCAAACATAACTGGAACTACTCCTGGATCATCCTGATCTAGGAGTTATGACTGCTCAAAGTTGGCCAAAAACTCACATATTTCCCACACTTAACCAAATTTCCAGGTTCTGAACTTTTCCAAAAGTGACTACTTCCAATTTCAAGCCTCTTCATATTCATTTTAAATTGTCGGATGTAACACAATTAAAATGAAATTACATAAAAACCCCTCATAGAACCTCATTATAAAGTCAACACAAAGTCATAGGCTCTTTTTTAACTTATCATTTTTCCGAGTCGTTACAAAAAGCAGCCTTAAACTTCTCCCAATCAAGAGGACCCGCATCTTTCGGTCTCCCTTCTTTCCATTAATGGTTGAACAAAGTTTGAACAACACCTTTTAGTTGATAAGCGGATAACTCTACCTTTTCCATCGGCAACACTCCCATATTCATCAAGACCTTATAAACCTCATCAATGAACCTTTGAGGATCTTCCTCAACCTTAGAACCATGAAACTTCGGAGGATTCATCCTAGTGAAGTCACTCACTCTATATGTCGTTGTAATCATACTTGGGCTTACAGTAACCGCAACCTCCCTATTGGCTTGGGCCGTCATGGCTTGCGCCAACACTTGAAAAACAGCCCTAAACTTTGCATTAGTCACTTGCTCATCCAAAGGATCGACCAGAACTTGAGGATCTTGCGGAGGATCTTCTTGTTATGTATTCTCCCTCACATTCCTTCTAGCATAAGCTCTTCGAGTAGCCATATCTTGTAAAGCATCGGATAAGGATTAGGAGAGAGACCTAATAGAGTTAAACTATATCGCACGACTTTAGAGTAATGAAAGAAGTAGAGTTTCCTAAACATCTTGTAGCCTCTCTTTCATAAATGTGGTGCGCTTCACACTCATGAACAAGACTCTACTCGACGTGGCTTATGAGACATCCTAAGACCATTCTAAATATTGTTCTCTGATTACGAAGTTTGTCATGACAGAGGGGTACCCCCTAGATGTAACATGGCGTATAGAACCCCGAAGGACCCCATACAAGCCACTTAGCTTTCATATCATAACAAATAGAAAAATTAGAGTAAAACAATAGTCCAAGTCCAATAGTTTTATAAAAGAAAAGTGGAAGTCTAAAACACTTATCTCAGTATAGCCAAATAATACAATAGAATGAAATTGTTGCCCATGCATCATATCCAAAAGTGAAATACATGAAATAAAACTAAAACCATAAAATTTGTCACTCCCCAAGGCTACCCCCTGGACGTAAACACAAACCTAAGATCACGAGTCACTCCAAGTTAACCTGAGATGGCATATCATAAGCATACCAAAAGATTACTAAATAAATATACTATGCGGAAGCTTAAACAGTGATAACTAAAAGTGGGGAATACCCAATATTGATCTGAATATATAAAAAATAATGAGTTTAATAAAAATTGGAGGATCGAACTCAAAACTAAAACTGAATCTAGTACTATGTCTAAAAAAAGCCTCGAACTAACTAAAGTTGTTGGGACATTCCCCGAGCTAACTCTAGCAAAACTCAAAACTGAATAAAAATCCGAAAGTGTAAAGCATGTCCGATTGTCCTCGAAGTATGAGGACTCACCACTGAAGCTGCTGAACTAGAGATTGGGAACCGATTTAAGCATGATCTCGATGTTGAGTACATGAACCTACATCATGAAAGGATGTAGCACAGAGTATGCGTCAATACTTGGAATATACTGAGCATGCAGGATATAGAGTATAGCAGAATAAAATACATAAATGAACAAAGCATACTGAGAAATAACATAATCTGAACTGAATGTAAATGTTGAAATATATTGAAGGTTGAGCTAAATGCAATGACCAAGTACTAATCCTGAACATGACATATTGAGACTGAATGTTGAAAGATAATTGAAGACCTGGTCAACTGCACTGAAGTCTGACTGTGGGAGCTACTATTAACCGACATAAAACCACGCGAGCTAAATGTGGAGTCTGATGTATATGCCACATCGAGAGGACCAAATATACCCTGCTAGGGGTAAAAAGGCATGATTGTTCGATGAATACGCCCCATCATTATGACCCAATATACCTTGTCAGGGGTATAAAGGCATGAATAGCGTGATCACTAAAGTTGATGCCCAATAGAGGGGACTGATAAACCTATGGAGGCAGGTAGTTCTGGGACTATGAGGGTACGTTGAACCCTAGTCCAACTCGGTCTAAGCCTACTCCCAACTGGAATGTGTATGACACAACAAAACTGAAATAATAGATAGCTCAATTTTCTAACATGCAAATCTGAGAATGAAACATTTAAATATTGACAATGAAGCATTCTTAACGGGAGCATATATATAATTTTAAACTGACCTAGCAAGTGCAATTCATGAACTAAGCGAATCTACACAACTAGGGTTCTGAATTTCATGCAAAGAACTAAGCAACGATTTCACAAAAAACATGATAATCTGATTAGGAATACTATAACAGCTAATTCAGAACAATTCTCCAAGGTTTTATAAACACTAGGTCTAAACATGATATAGAGAATCAAGAATCTGACTGAATTCTAGGGACCTAGTGGATGAAAGGAACCCACTAGTGAAATCCCACATACCTGGTGATGAAATTCACGCAGAAATCTTACGATTTCAGGCCTGGAACTAAAGAAAACTTGTTGCATTCTTGGAAGGGTTTAGTCGACTTTTCCTCTTCTTTGTGCTCCAAGTCTGGATGATTTTTGGTGAATAAAGGTTTCGGGTATGTCTGACTAAGTTATTAGACTTATTCAAAGTAAAACGACGTATTTTAGGCATCAAACGACGTAAATTAAGTGCCCAACGCATAGGGGAAAGGAACAAAATGACCCTAAATTAATTTTGGCGAAGACCATCTATGGAGGGAACAACGGTCTGTCATTTGACCCACCGGCCGTCGTTTGGGTTCGTCATTCATAATATGCCTGATAGGGCTTCACTAAAATGAGCATAACTTTTTACTCGGAGATGGGATTTTAGCAAACTCGGTGGTGTTGGAAAGATGATTCAATTATCTATCATTTAGTATATTATGAGACACCTAATTTATTTTGTTCTAAGGGCTATGACCATTTGAAGTTGACCCAACAGAAATTTCCCTATAACTGGCTACTGACCCTCACCTATGGTCCATAGGTCCAACGACGAACCGTACTGGTCGATCGTGGGTGGGATAAGAGACTATAAAGATTTGGGTCTTAACGATGGAACCCCACCTACGATCTGTGGTCCCACCTACGGTATGTGGGTGGTTCCGTCGGTACAGGCACTAGTTTTTCTGAAAACTAGGATTTTACTTCATTTTAAGATCCGAGGTGTTACAGAATCCTTCCTCGAAGCATGAGGACTCACCAAAGCTAGGAAATCTCAAAATCAACCACTAGTCGCGAAACTCAGAAACCTGATTGTCAGACCCTACATTTGGGGAAATATAGGCAAGAGTATGCGTTAGTAAAAAATAATGTACCAAGTATGATAGATATGCATAAAACATTTAACAAGTATGATAGATATGCATAAAACATTTTAAATCACTCTAAAAGGACATTTCATTTCATGACATACAATTTACCAAGCTAAAACATGATATAAAAGGGTTAGAAAACATAATTCATAAAACCATGGTCAATGCAAGCTAATCATCTTTAAAGCCTTTGAACACATATGAGATACTTCTTGAAGTAACCTTAGTTCATTATTAATGCGGAGAATTAGCCTTAACCGACATAGAGACCATGTGAGCTATAATATGATCCCCCGATGTCTCCCACACCGAAAAGGATTGTCCTACTTTCCAAGGTAAGCACCATGAACTTCTAGCATAGGTGGATCCACTAGCTAAGGTCTATATATACCAACATCCTATGGGGGCACATAGGTAAGGGATAAGGAGATTGCTATTAGAAACCTGACCTCTACTAACGGGAGACCTTCCATTTCAATATCCTCTCGGTGCTAAGTTAAATCCCACGGAATAGTCAATTCTTCTTGTTCTTATTATCCATGGAAAGTCATGCCATCTTACCAATCCAATGTAAGTCATCATCAATGGAAAGGTATCTTTAAATAACCAATCCAAGCTAAGTTTCATTAGGATAGCTCTTAATCTTTGATTCAATTAGGTGAGAAGACATTTTAACCTTAGAACCCTTTTATTATGTGAGAAAACCTTTCACATAATGTTTTTATGTGTATTTGAGAAAATCCTTTCAATAACACATCGACATCATCATCATTGATACTTTACTCTCAAAGCATCCTTAAAATATTTGCATAGATTTCATAAGAATAAGCATAATTCCATAATTTACCTTTCTAAGGTTCAAAACTCACTTTCAATCCTCAACCTTTAGAAAACATGGGTTAGATATGGATTTCATCATAAATTCATGTAATTCTCTCAATACATGCTAGATTTCATAAAACTCTTCCCTTATAATCAAAATCCCACATCATATGATCATAACTTGAAAACATGGGGGGAAAACATGGGTTCATTGGGGAATCATCATAAAATCATAGTATTTCATCAACTCATGCATAAGATATTATAATTCAATCATTTAAATCAATAATCAAAATAACTCATGGCAATTAAAGAAAACCCTAACTCATTTGGGGAATTCTAACTTTGAAAATAGAGGAAGTTGGGAAACCCGTGGATGAAAACTATCATACCTCAAAGCCAAATGATTATCTTCAATAGTGAAATTGGAGGCTTGCCTTGAAACCCTAGGTTGAACCCTTCTTCTTTTTCAAGTTTTAGAGAGAAAAATATTTTGGAGAGGAGAGTTGTTCTTCTTTTGTGATTTTGGAAGAATGACTTGAATGGGATGAATTTGGGGGGTTAAAATACTTATATAGGGGTCTTAGTGAAGGGAAGAACAACGTCGCATAGAAATAAAATAATTAGGAAAAGACCTAACTGCTCCTAGACTTAACTTCCAACCTCCCACTTACAGACCCCAGTCAACGGACCGTGGTTGACCTACGGCCCATCCTGGTGGACATTCGATGGAGGTTAGAAAGTTGGAATTGGGCCTTGGACCACGGGCCTCAACCACGGACCGTGGTCCCACCAATGGTTTGTTGGTTTGGGTCTTGGTTCTAACTGTTCAACCCACATTCTGGGTGCCCTTTCATGGACCACACCTATGGTTCGTGGTCCCATCCATGGGCCATGAGTGGCCCTCGTGGCTGGCACCTGCAATTTGTTGAAAACTTGTTATTTGGCCCTTTGTCGAATTTGGTGTGTTATAATTAGCTATAATTTCAGCATTGGGATGGCAGCGTTTGAGGCTCTCTATGGTAGGAGGTGTAGGTATCCTATTGGTTGGCTTAAAGTTGGTGAGGTCGCTTTGATAGGGCCCAAGTTTGTGCATGAAGTTATGGAAAAGGTTCGACTCATTCACGAAAAGTTGAAAACAGTTCAAAGTAGACAAAAGACATATGTCAATGTTAGAAGAAGAGAGGTTGAGTTTCAAGTTAATGATTGGGTCTTCTTAAAAATTTCACCCATGAAGGGTATGATGACGTTTGGAAAGAAAGGGAAGCTTAGTCCCTGTTATGTGGGCCCATATCATATTTTGAGGTGTGTTGGCAAAGTTTGCTATGAACTTCAGTTACCTAATGGTTTAGCATCGGTACATCTAGTATTCCACGTCTCCTTCTTGAAACATTTTCTTGGAGATTCGACATCCATAGTGCCTTTGGAAGGTTTGAAAGTTGAAGAAAATCTTTCCTATGAAGAGGTTCCAGTTGAGATTTTAGACCGACAAGTTCGAAAGTTAAGAAATAAAGTAGTTGTTTCTGTGAAGGTCCTTTGGAGGAATCAATTAGTTGAGGGTGATACTTGGGAGGCTGATAACTCTCAACTACACTCCATCTGATTCTAAGCATAGGCGGTCAGTAACAAGTATAAACCTAACCAAGTGTTAGGGTCGATCCAAAAGGAAGTGATACAGTAAAGAATTCGATTACAAAGTAAAATGGTGTTCTAATCGTTTGTAGATGTAGACATTTTCGCAACAATTAATTAAATTACGAAGTCTTGACAATTAATGTCAAATAGGAGGGGGGGATTTGGGTAACCAATTAACAAGTACAAAGAATCGGGAGATCAAATAGAGAAGGTTTCTTGGGAGTGTGATAAATTGAATGTCAATTTCGCAAAATGGGTAATTATTATTTATTAAAAGTCATTGAATCTCAGTGGGTAGGCTAGGCTTTGGGTGCAATCGTCATTTCTCAATCAACTATTATGAATCAAGCGAGTTCTTTCGAACCTCAACAACCAAAACACAGATTCTTTACCGTATCAATCTACTTTTTCAAGCTAGATTTGTAGCATTGCATTCAGACCCACTTTCTCAAGCAAAATTCGTAACAACACAACCACTACAATCATCAACTAATAATTTTAACTCTAATACTTCTTTCTCAATCAAGCTTAGAGTAATAAACTAGAATTGCATTTGCAACTACAATTCCTCAATTAAAACACAAACTATTAATTGAACCCACTTCAAATCAACAATGAAATTAGTAAATATTAACACCCATAAGCTAATTGAAACATTCAACTAAATAATCATACCCCCAAGAATGGGGGTTTTAGCCAAACATAATAAAGAACAAGAAATCGTTACCAAAGAAGTTTTCCATCAGGTTGGGCAACAATCCACAAGTCTCCAAATGCTCGAATTGAAGCTAAAAATCAAACAAACCCTAAATCTCTACTGAAAAGTGCAACACCAATAACTTTGAATGTTAAAGATCAAAAATCCAGAAATGGACAATGTGGGAACTTGCAAAAACTTCAGAACTTCTTTTCAAAATCCAATTTATACATTCCCTGAATTTCAGCACTGAGGGCACTCGGTGAAACAAGTCAGACTTGCCGAACTGGTCAGTGATGCATCGAGTGCCCCTTTTATCGCTTTTTTATGTGCCTTTTTCAGCAAAATTATTCTATAACTTTCGGTGAAATGGGTTAAGATCGTCGAACCGGTTGGTGAAACGCTAAATGAACCTCTTGTCACTTTCTTGGATTGGTCTTTCACCATCTCCTTCTGTAACTTTAGGCGATCTAAATGGCCTCATCGATCGGTTCGGTGCGTCATCGAACCACTCATTTTCTTTCCAAGTTGGATTTTCCATGGACTGGAATTCTGTAATATTTGGCGAGCTGAAGGTCCACTCGGTGACTCACCGAGTGAATTTGGAAAGTACCAGCTTTTCTTTCCCTCATTTTTTTCAGCTTTTTCGCTCCTTTTTGCCTCGTAATGTCCTTGCCTTACTCTTTTGCCTTCATTGCTGCAAATTAACATTTTAACATCAGTTACGAGCATAAAATAGGCATTGAGGACACTAATTCTTTGAGTAGTAAGCCCTAAATGAGTTGAAATCCCCGACTCATCAAAGGCCAAAGTCGATATGATGTTCATGTATCCTCACCTCTTTCACACTACTCATACTCTAGCTTGAGGTATTAGTTCCTCATGGTCCATTATTTCATATTCATGCTTTTTAGTCATTCTCATGTTTCCATATGCATGAATGTTCATGAAAAACTTGATTTTTCTTGCTATAATTTAGCTTGGAGTGATTCTCCATGTTTATGTGCATTTTGATGAGTTTTGCATTCTTTATTGGGTTGTTAGTTTCTCTCCTACTCTATTCATGCTATCTTGAGTCCTATTCTATGACGAATGTTTCCAAGGGGGAGATATTGTAACATCTTGAAAATTTGAAAGTCAGAAGAAAAGGGGAAATTCTTATTTTTTTGGCTTGGAGGCAGTCACAATGAGTCCTTTCTACGGGTTGTAGGAAGTTCTACGGGTCGTAAGAAGGGAGTCATAGACTTGGAGATGAGTTTTTGGAATTTCAAGTTTCTAAAATTTGATCAATGAATGAACAGGACAAGCCGTAAAAACTTGACGAGTCGTAGATGGGTTTCGTAGGGGTAATCCAGACTTAATGAAATTTTGGGTTAAAGTGGAGGTTATGGTTATGGTCTACGGACCGTAGAAAGGTCGACTATCGGTAGAATGGTGTAATAAGAGGTTGACTAAATTTAGGCCTCAGTAACTCGGCCTATGGTAAACCAGTACGGTTCATAGGTCCAAACTGTAGGGATGTTCGACAGTTATTTTTAAGGGTATTTGGGTCTTTTCCTATGAATTAAATACTTATACTGAAGCTTTTTTACCCTAATTCTAAGTCCTATAACTAACCTCCACTCCTAAAATTACCCAACTTCCTCATTCACTCAAATTCCCAAATCCCCTCTACATTCATCTTCTCCAATTCTCCTTCAAGTACAAAAAAGAGACTAGGGTTTCAAAGTTTCACATCTTCTATTCCTTCATTGCTTTTGTGATTTGATCCTCACGGTATACAGGGTTTCATCAGTGGGTTCCATTCACCCCTTGAGCCCCAAGGATTTCTCAATTTCCCAAGTTTAATTTCATCAATTTGATTAGGTTTTCATTCAATTATTCATGAGTTCTAGTGTGTTTATTCAAATATTTTATTTTGATCTTATCATAATTGTTTTGACTCAATTACATGCTTTCCCATTAATTTCACATGAACCCATGTCATTTCCATGATTTTGACTGTGAACTCTTAAAGCATGAATTTATAAAGAAGTTATGAATCTATGAGTGATGTTTACATAAAAGTTATGCATGATTTATGAAAAGAAATGTTTATGATCTAGGTTTATTTAGGATGAGCATCAATGAAATTCTGAAAGGTTTTTCTCATATATAAGGGATCATGGTTTGGTGAAAGGCTTTCTCACATATGCACGATTCATGAATTGAGGAGCTCTCTATGATGTTTAAAGATTAAAACAATGACTTAATTGTATTTTTCCGTGTATTATGATATGATTATGTTTATGACTAATTACATTGGGACTTTACTTAGCACAAAGAGGATATTGAGATGGAGGCTCTCCCATTAGTAAAGGAATGGTCTCTAGTACCAATCTCTTTGGCCCTAACTACGTGCCCCCATAAAATTATCTTAATGACATAGCTAGTGGATCCACTAAGCTAGAAGTTTAAGGTATTTGCCTTGGGAAGCAATGATGTCTCTTTTCAGTGTGGGAGCAAGACACTAGATTCCACAGTATTGCTCACGTGATCTATGTCAGTTAATAGTAAATATCCCACAAAACAAACTGAAGTGAATTTAGAGGTCTTACGAAGCTTTCATCATGATTTTAACATGTATTGACCATGTTCATGATTTATGATTCTTCTTTAAAGGTTTTACTATGTTTTATCTTGGCCATGTGTATCATGATTTTCCCTTATGTCCTCTTATGATCATGGTTTATGTGTTTATGCATATCCTTCATACTTATTACATTCCATGTACTAATGCATACTTGTGGCTACATTGTTTAATAATGTAGGATGTGGCACTACCTCTCCTCCCACTCATGGCTAGTTGATCGATCGAGGTTGAAGACGTGATGAGTCTTCATGTTTCATGGACTATGTCATCATTAATTTTCTTTTCATATCTCTTTATTTTTTAGATATTGTACATGGTGTACAGGTTACGTCCCGACCACTTGTTTGATGTATTAGATTGACTTGTTAAGACTATGAGTAGACTTCTGCGTTTCTCTCAAACTCCTTATGATATGAGACTTTCTATCTTAAATTTTCATATGTTCTTTTATGTAATGTTGTATGTATGTCAAGTTTCTTGTGTAGGGCCTCTCGAAGGTTATACGTCATGTCTAGTCTAGGGTATACTTTGGGTCGTGAAAAACTTGGTATTCATAGCACAAATTTTTAAAAAAGGTCCTAGGATGTTTGACAAGTCGCATTGTGTAGAGTCTTGTTCATGAGTGTGAGGCGCACCACATTTACGAATAGGAGGCTACAAACTGTTTAGGAAACTTCACTTGTTTAATTACTTCACAGTCGTACTATAGAGTCTATCTCTATAAAGATCCTTCTCCTAAATATTGTCCGGTGCTTTTTAGGATATGGCCCCTCGAAGAGTTTATGTGAAAAGGAATACAAGTAAGAATGTGGAGCCCGAGGTTCCTCAAGTTCCGGTTGATCCTTTGGCCAAGCAAGTGACTCATGCTGAATTCCGAGCCGTTTTTCAAGTGTTGACTCAAGTTATGACCGCCCCATAAATTGGAGAAGTTGTTGCTCCCATGAATCCAAATGAGGGTACGGCAGTGACAAGGATAAGGGACTTAGCTAGGTTGAATCCTTCGAAGTTCCATGTTTCCAAGGTTGATGAGGATCCTCAAGAGTTCATTGATAAGGTGTATAAGATAGTTGGAATTATAGATTTTTTCTACGGTGGAGAAGGTGGAGTTGGCCGCTTATCAACCAAAGTGTGTTGCTCAATTTTGGTTTGAACAATGGAAAAGTGAGAGGGCGGAGTTGGAAAACCAAAAATGTTTGTTTCTCGTTCCTTTCTTTCTGCCTGTTTGTTCATATTAGTATTGCCTAGTGGCCATGAATTTACCCAGAATGCATGTGATTTTGCTTGATTTACTGTTCTTACTTTTCTATAATGTCAAAAGGAGGAAGATACACTGATGACATGTAAGCCTGTTCAGATCAAGGGATCAGGTCTTTCCGACAAGGGAAGCATGTTGATAGGGGGAATGTGCAAGCAAAAGATATGTAGACATGGGCAATAGTTTATCATCATCAAAAAGGAGGGAAATGTTGTATTTTGGGATTTTGATAATTTAACAAGCTATAAAGAAATAGGATCTAGTAAAGGGACCTAGTCCTCTGTGTTTTTGTTGTAAAGGACAAGTCAATGAAGTGCAGTTCTAAAGCTGTAGAAACTGCAGTGGTTGGTAGGCAATGCAGTAGAGGCACAGAAAGGGCAACAGTCCTCGACCAATGACATGATGCTAAGTTTTTTGTTGACAAGAAACAACCTAGTTTTTGCAATTAGGATTATTCAAAAGCAAAACCCGTTTTAAAGAAAGAACTACTCTGACACGCAATGAGGGACCTGATTTAGTCTTGCAGAGTCTGAAGTTGTTATTTGAGTCTAGTATCTTATGGTATTTTATTATGAATCTATTCCTATGTTATACGGGAAGATAGATCATGCCATTCCATATTAGTGCTAGTTAAATTTGCGGCTTGAGTTAGCTGAGTGGTGTTTGTTGAAGTCTATGCTACCTAAAGGTAGTTGATAAAGTGGACAATAAGGTTATTGCTTTGTGTTTTGTAATAAAGGTGTTTAAAGGTTTGTAGGATTAATATCTTAATCCTTGTGATTACTAGAGTCAGTACTCACAAGTTAATTGAAGTTATTGGAGTTTTGAGAAATCTCGTGTGACACATCGTAGTTTTTCCTCTCTTGAGCAAGGAAGTTTCCAGGTAAGCATATATGTTCTTTACTTTGAGCATTTACATTACTTCCTGTTATTACTACAGTCAAGGGACCTGGTCTCCTGACTAGTCGTGGACTCATACAAACCAACAAAGGAAAAAATTTTCTTACTTCCCCAAGGGAGGCTGAAAGTCTTTTACAGAATACACTGTTCTTCTTTCATAAGCAAATGTACTAGATTCTTTTGTATGTAGAGAATGCTTTTAGCTCTTCTCACAACTCTGCTGCTCCTATCTTTATATACAGCATACTGAGTGTCAAGTTGTCATGCTTAATACCATGCCACAGATTCTTGAGTAAAACTATTTAGTTGAACAACCAGTAGTTCTTGTTCTATATGACTGCAACAATTAAGTTAATATAGCGTACAGAAAACATCCATGACCTGAAATTTTATCTCCTATCTGGCATCCAACTGTGTGATGCTTAATTCATTCACTGAAGTTTCGCCATGCTTGCTAGATGAATTGTCAGCTTCAGTGAATCGGTTCCTGCCATTGAAAAAGCCTGGCTCTTTAGGCAAGGGTAGTGCGACATCACTACCCAACATGAGCACAACTGATGCCATATTCGGCCTATCTTCTGGACACTGCTGCACACATAATAGACCTACATGAACTGATCTTTGAACTTCAGACTGATTGCATGACTGCCTTAGTTGTGTATCAATTACTTCCATAACCCTGCCTTCTTTGAAAAGGGTCCACACCTGAACATATACTATCATGCAGTTAGATGCTATTAGTTTTACTTAACATATAAGATAGACAAGAAGATCACCTACATGTCCTAGAAGATTATGGTCATGGTCTGGATGCAAGAACCCTCTATTTCTCTTCCTGCTTAAAATCTCCAGTACTAGAACTCCAAAGCTATATACATCAGATTTCACTGAAAATTCTCCTTTTTCTGCATACTCCGGGGACATGTACCCACTGTAGGATAATGTCAAATAAACAAAGTAAGTAGCTTTTTAGTAGACTGCAAATACTTCATCGGTTTAAAGATTCTTACTATGTCCCAACCACTGTTTTTGTCATGGCTGCAGTCTCATTTCCTCCAAAACTTCTTGCCATGCCAAAGTCAGATATCTTCGGGTTCATATCAATGTCTAGCAAAACGTTGCTAGGTTTAAGATCTCTGTGGATTATCCGCAATCTTGAGTCTTGATGAAGATAGAGAAGTCCGCGAGCAATTCCATTAATAATATGGAAGCACTTAGGCCAATCAAGCAGTGACCTCCTATCTATATCTGCAAAAATGAAGAGTTCAGAAAAGTGATAACCAACTCCATCTGATGATAACCAAATCCATCTGCAGCTGATTGAACTATTACTACAGATAACCGAATGTATTAAGAATTGAGAGAAGTGAGAACCAACCAAAAAGGAACCAATCCAAGCTATTATTTGGCATGTACTCATAAACCAACATCTTTTCTTCTGCTTGGATACAGCAACCAAGAAGCTTCACAAGATTCCGATGCTGGAGTTTAGCAATGAAGATAACCTCATTCTTGAACTCATCAGTTCCCTGTGCTGAGTATCTTGAAAGTCTCTTTACTGCAATTTCTTGTCCATCCTCCAGCATACCCTAGATATCCAGGAAATTAGTTGAATCAGCTTCTCCAGAATATTTTACTGACAAACAATAAACTAGATTTTGACATTGCTGTTTAGATGAAATAGGAGAATGACATATCAATTTTCTTACTGAAATATGTGTTTCCTTTTAAAGGTTCGGAAATTCCATTTTAGGCAGTTCTTTTGGATGAAACAGAAAGAGCTGAAGTTAAAATCGTTACCTTGTAAACAGGTCCAAAACCTCCCTCTCCAAGCTTGTAGTTCAATGAAAAGTTATTGGTAGCATGAGATATAGTTTCAAAATCAAACAACGGTAAATCTAGCTCTTTATCTTTCCTTTCTTTAGTGCACAACATTTCAGATATTCTTGTTCTTCTTCCTGTTAAAATAAGGACTTAGTTGGATGTAAAGAGAAAAATTATGATATTTACCAAATGTAATACCTCCAGAAAAAACACACCACAAATTCAAAAGCAGCAAAACCTCTGAGGTTTACCTTTTCTAAAATATTGCGGATTCTTCTTCTTTTGCCTTATGTACATGATTAAGCATAGTACTAGGAACAGACCTAATGCTGCCAGTGGCAAGCTGATTCTCAGTTTCTTTACTTTCCCTGTACTGGAGTTACCTGATGACAGAAATAAATTCATAAGAAGGAAAAAAAAAATTGTTTTGTTTTTCAAATAATGTAGAGAAACCTCAACTTACTCACTAAATGGCATTTAATTTGGTCTAGAATACTCAAAATCTAATGTAGCATACTTAACAGCCTTACATGAAAATGTAAAGAAACAGATTTATACCTGCTTCAGAAGAGTCCAACTTTACATAGATATCTTGCCCAGTAGCACCAAACTCTCTGATGTCCATCAGCTCATCAAACCAAAGCAAGCAGTCTTCATTTGTCCCTGTTATGTCTGGATTTGCGTAAGCCATACATGAGCAGTTTCTCAAGCACAATTCCTCGCATGCATTAAGAGTCACTCCTCCACTGTACCAGGAAAAACGAGTGTCTGGCAACTTGATGCCTTGATACTTGAAGAATTTAACTTCCTTTTGGCAATTCAATATTGCTGTCTTTCTAACACAGCCACCTGACCAATTTCCCCTTGTCCATTCTGCTGGATCTTTGGGTTCAAATTTATCCAAACATCTGCAGATTGGGGAATTGCCGCTGTTGCACAAACCATATGAATGACACTGGCCATAAATGTCACAGTTATCAGCTGGTGCACTGACAACATCGTCCCAATTTTGGGTCTGATTATTCCATTCTGAAAGCTGTAGAAATCCATTTAGTTGCATCACTACCCTTGCAATGATAGAGCTGTCTGTAAGTTCATACATGAATGATATTTCATTAGGATCAGATAAGTATGTATAGTTATAACCATTCCACGATGTGTCACGAGATGGTGCATTAGGAAAGACTCGGCCATTCCATGGTCCAGCTCTGTAGAGTTCAATGGAACCATTCATAATGAATGTTTGTACGAATCCACCAGTATCGAATGTCCAGGTAAACTGACCCCTGGAAGGATCATTTGTGCTCTTCCATGACGAAAGGGAACGATGAAAACCAGTTTTCAGATTGATCCCAACCTTCATTCCAGGTAAAGCTGTGTCACCTGGATTGTCAAAACTTTGCCACAGGTAGTTCTGAGGCTTATCCTCGGCTGCATCTCGAACAACAAGATTGCCTGAATCAAGGAGTTGTGCTACAGGATTTTGCCCATGTCTAGTGGAATTGGAGGACCAAATGACTCTGCCAGAACCATTTAGAAGAGTAAGAATTCCTTGTCTGGTAAGGTTTAGCGCACTGGATGTGTCATTGAGTGGATTGTCTCTATTAGCAACCCATACCACTGTCTGTACAGTAACTTTATTAAACAATATTCCTAAGTAGCGTTACCGGGATGTCCCAGGGGAAAAAAATTCCAACTTAAACTTGCCATCTGATGAAATAATGGTGCTTCCATCTGTTAGAGGTCGATTTGCAGGTATCGTATGTTGAGCACTCACACTCGACAGAATCCATATGGATGACAAGAAGAAAAGTATGTTTATGTCTTCCATTAGGTGACGATTTGTTAAATTAATCGAATTTGTAGAGTTGAATTGAGATAGCAGATGGAATTTGATTTCACTTGCAGATGGAGTCATGGAGATGTTGAGAATAAGAAGCTTCATAATCTATCTGCTACTATGTTGATAGGTTGACAAAAAAAAAAAGATAATTGCGTGGAAATTTTGCATAGCTTGACCAAAATAGGAAACAAATTTATCATGTATGAGGCACTAGTATGATGTGGCAGATAAAAGTTATATGAAGCCCATTTATATTTTGCCAAGTAAATCCATTTAAGAAAAATGGCCAAACTCATCTTTCTCTCTACCTTTTAACATTTTCTTTTTCTTTTTCTCTTTCTTACTTCTTTTACTTTTTTTCCTTTAGTGTCTTTTCTAACAATTCTTCCAAATTTTATACTTTCACTTAAATAACTTTATTCATGAAAAATATGAAATTCAAAAAATCTTGCCGGACTCATTATATTTCTAATATTTTGATATTATTTTTTATCTCGATATTTATTATTTATATTATTAAAAATAGTTATATAAAGTTATTTGTTTATTTACAAAGATATAATTAATATAAAAAAAAATTAACCAAATAAATTTGTAAAAGCACAAAATAATAATAGTATGAATAAAAAAAAATTACACTGAGAGGTAGATCTTAAAAAAAAGAGCTTTAGAAGATGCAAAGATAAAATAAAAAATGGATTTTTGCATTGAAAAAAGATACAATGAAAGAACGAAAATTTTTATTAATATTAAACATTAAGTGGTTATAGAATAAATAAAAATAAAAATATATTTGGCAATTAAGAATTGAGTGATTAAAATTGAAATCTCAAAAAATAAATTTTTGACTAAAATTTAAATAATTGAGTGAATTTTTACGTTATTAGTGAGAGTTCAATTTATTTTTTTAATTTCACTATCTTCAATTTCTTTGAATTCATCCAAAAAAAATTAAATTTAAATTTTTCTAACATATCACTTTAATTTTTTCTCAAATAAATGATATATATATATATATATATATATATATAAATATATATCGGGGTGAGTTTCAAAGTTTCTTTATCAAAATAAAATTACAATAAAAGTTGCAAGCAAAAAAAAAATGCAAGTAAAAGAAAAAATTAAAATTGAAAGAGAAAAGTGAGGAAATGAACAAGTACAGTATGAGCCTCACATATACAAATGGCAAGCCAAAAAGGCCTCGCACAACTAACACTATGTGTGCCTCGCACGAAATAATTTTTTTCCCAAAATAGGTAGGTTGAACATCCTTATTACCATAGTCGTGTGGAAATTTGCTATGTTCACATCTCTTTTGTTTTATACTCCCTCCGTCTCATTTTATGTGAGGTAGTTTGACGTGGCACGGACTTTAAGAAAGAAGGGAAGACTTTTAAAATTTGTGATCCAAAATGAATGATAGAAATTTGTGTGGTTGTAAATCATTTCATTAAGGGTAAAATAGACATTTTATAGTTAAATTGTTACTTAATATAGAAATGTGTCATTCTTTTTGGAATTGACTAAAAAGAAAAGTAAGTCACATAAATTGAGACAGAGGGAGTAACATATAGCTGAAAAATAAATCACGCATTTTGTTATAATATTTTCTAGACATAAGTATTGAAAGCATTCTAAATTTGACGTGAATTATTATTTTAGTCCATCAACTATTGACAGTCTTTCAAACATTCCTCTAGTTGATTAAATAATTTTAAAACATCGCCCTATTTGATTAAGTAATTTAAAAACACGCCTCTTATGCCACATGTCATACACCCAAGTATATTTGTGAAATTTTCGGTTAATATGGCTACACATGGATATATATATATATATATATATATATATATATATATATATTATAAAA
>JAJOOS010023918.1:0-18585 GCA_029582725.1 Solanum chiquidenum
AGATAATATATGTCATATATATAAGATCATAGTATATCCATCATTTATTTATATTTATATAACGATAAAAATAATGATAATAAAATAAGAAATATTTTATTTTTTATTTTTTTCTAAATTGAAGATAAACATTTGCTATTTTTTTTTTTAAAAAAACATTATTAGAAAAAGAATGTATTAAAAAGAAATTAATAATATATTAATTTGGAAAATGAGCATTTTGACCCATTAAATAACAATAAGGGCATTTTGGACTAAATATTGACGGCAAAGGCATTTTTGGACCAAAATACAAACGGAGGGCATTTTTGAACCAAAGTATTAGCGATAAGGGCATATTTGAGCCAAACTATAAACGGAGGGCATTTTTGTTCCTTTCACATAATTTAAGGGCATTTTTGACCCTTTTCCCTTCTTAATTGACAATCTTTTCCTGGCCTCTTAGCCTCTTTGCCATCCGGGTCATCTCTAGAAATAGGCAAAAAGAAAAAAAAATTATCAAAATTTTTAATAATTCTCAATGAATTTCTACCAGTGAAATCACATCCACATCAAAGAACATGATGAGGAATTAAGTTTTACTGCACAGAGAAAAACGTGATCAAGTATCGAGCTGAAGAAAAAATAACCTAAATTATTTTCGTGCAAGAGAAAAACTTCATATTTATCACAACAAGGAATAAGAATGAAGAAGAGAGAGAGAATTAGTAGTATCGTGGATAGTATCAAAGTGGTGGGTTATGTTTGTGCTTAGTCAAGAATGAAAGACATGTAGAATAAAAGAGTTGAAAAGTCAAATATGCCCTCAGCTTCAATTTATTGACATCAAGCTAACATGTTGAAAAACGGTCTCTTCTAAGAGATTTTTTTTTCATTATCTCTTTATAAAAATAAAAAAAGTGGTGAAAATAAATGATTTTATTTTTATTTTGAGCACTTAAATTGGTTAAACTTATCTTTAAAATGACAAAAAAAAATGAATAAAACAGCAATAGAACCAAAATAAAACAGCAATAGAATAGCAATAAAACAGATTATTTAAAACAGCAATAGAATAGCAAATTTTTTAAATCCTACTCAGTACTCCCTCTCTCACTCGGTGTCTTATCATGTTTTTCTTAGAAATTAACCTATTTTTTCCCTTCTTTTTTTTTTTACTATATTACTACCCCGTTCATCTCTTTCTTTTAACTTGTATTCTTAATAACTTCTTCTTTAACCCCACCCCAGAGATGGCCAGCAAGACGTCCTGTAATTTCTGCGGACTTTTTAAGGCCGTATAAATTATCCTAGGAATTTACAGGTTAATCCATCGTTGTTATCAAGAAGTTAAAAGTCTAACCATATACTAAGGGTAGTTCTTTACCATAAACATATTAACATTGGAATACAAAATACAAACATAATTTACATTATTAGGGAAAATACAGGAAAGACATAAGAGACTTACATGATTTAGACGGAGAGAGGTATCCCTTTCGGGAACCCCGACTGATTCTTACACGCTAAAATACAAACTTTGGTACAGTCTTAATATTACAAGAGGTTTAGAGGTCTTTGATTTTGGTGATGGAGATGATTTTGTTAAACATTGGCAAGGGGAATATGTTGTGTTTTTCTGGTTTTTCTTTCTTACTTCCATGTAATGTGAAGTAGTGGCTTTTTATAGAGTTTGAAAAACTATTGGTGACTCAACGTGGAAAAATACTAATGGCCAAACGTGGCCGACGCACTAATGTAGTGGGATAAAAAGTAGTGGCCTAAAGTTGGCCGACTCTTTTGGAGATAAGATCAAATAATTCATGCCGGGTACACATTGGGCCCCATCGTCACATGCATTATTGTCACTTATTGACACGGACTTTGACGCGTGCTTATCAGCTTTTTCCTCCTTAGAGGATAGTGATAAAGTAAGCACTCACACGACAAATGTGGGCATACCCACACACTTTTATTCCTACTCTATTTTATTGTTTATACTTGTCTTGTCTTGTTTTGTCTTTTTGCACTTGTCTTCAAGTGTCCAAGTTGTGCAAAGCCACCGAATCAAAGCTCATTCCGGAATCATCATCTTCATTAGGATCTTGAGCATCTTGATAATATGAATGTTCTCCATAGTCATCTTCTCTGGAACTTAGTGATCTGGTTGCATTATTCGTTGAGCTGTCTCTTCTGGAGCTTGTATTTATACGTTCTGGATCTGTGGTTATACGTTGTGTGTCTAGTACCAATCTATCTCCATTTGGATCTGGATTTTGTGTAGTAATGACATGTTTATCTTGTCCTTGTTGAAAAAACTTTTCTAGAGTCTTTTTTATTATGCTCTCTATTTTTTCATTTTTTTTCTTTTTATGGAGCATAGTTTTCTTTGTTATTGTTTCTACCTGAGTAAATGATCTGGGTAACCTTTGTCTTGATGAAGCACCTTCATCTTCACTTTTTGGCAAAGTGACAGCCATAAACGGGTTTGATGTGTCTTTACCGACTACCGTTTGAACCGGACTAGCTGTATCTTTATTATCCGATACAGTGGATCTTTTTGCATTCGTTGGGGAATGCACACCCTGCTCATCCATTTTATTTTGAGATGGAAAACTCGGTTCTGTGTGATTCTCCTGAATGGGGTCTTTGCCTTTGAACAACTTTACCTGCTCCACTAGTTTAGCATTTTCTTGGAGTAAAGCTTCTACCTTTGCATTTAATCTCTTGAAGGCCTCGGTCATTGAAGAGCAATGGTCGCAGAAAATTATTTTATCTGTGTCTTTTTGGATATTATATTGTGGGGTCTGTTGCGGATTTTGTCTGAGGGCTGGAGAGATATAGTAATTTGGACCAAGTATTCCTCTTGCATAGTCTAATGCTTCAGTAAAATCATTAAAACCTTTTGAAAAGAGGAGTTTTAACTCCATTTATAAAGTCTAGTACTTCTATCCAAGTTTGAAAAATACCATTAGTCCTACCATGTATTACCACATAATATTTAAATTTGTTCTCTCTACTTTTATCTGTAAAGTATTGACATAATGCATTTAATGAGGCTATAAAATATTTATTGTCTTTCTTATTATAGGCCATCCATAAATTGTCTGCTAAACATTTCTGAGGTTTATCTAACACACACTCTGGCAGTTCTCTAAAAGATAAATTTGAATTTGGGTAACATATTAAATTATGCTTACCGAAAAACATACGATCCATCATTTCTATTGATGTTGTCTGAGGTCTAAACTTCATATTACTTAATAGAGTCTGATCGTACGTATCTGCTGCTGAGGCTACTCCTTTGCCTTTGTCTATTGAACCCGTTGGTCTCATGCTGAAAACAAATGTATAGTTAAGCCATCTTTATATTTAGTCTACTTAGCTGGTCAACTAGACTGTTATATTTTCCATTTATATATTCAAATATAACATTTGGTAGATAGATATAGTATCCATAAAATTTAGCCATCTTATTTTGCTACTAGCCTTTTGGTTTATCTTTTGATGAAATTTAACTATGGCTTCGCAGTCAGTTCTTACTAATATTTCATTTTTATTTAACACATATAACTTAAAACTATTGAGGCAATATATTATTGCTAAAACTTCTGCATCTATACTACTCATATTTCCTTTTTCCTTATATTTTCCGCTTTGATAAGCACACATCCTTTCTTCTGTCTTATCACTATATTTAATTGGTCTGGCTTTTAATACAGCTCCCCATCCTTGAAAACTGCCATCTGTCTCAATTATTAAATAATTTGTTTCTAGTGGTATACTTAGTTCTGGAATATTTTTAACCTTTTCTTTAATCTGTTGGACTAATTTAATGTCCTCAGTGTTGAAATGCTTTTGTCCTTTGCTACCTGTTTTTGAGTATAATGGTCCTGCTAGTCGTCCTAAATCCTTAATAAAGTTTCTAGCGTAATTTACCAATCCTAGGAATTTTTGTAAATCTTTTATATTATCTAATTTATCGGGCATATCTAATACTTTTGTTGCTATGTGTGGTTGTAATTTAATTTTTCCTTCTCCTAATGTTACTCCTAGAAAATTTATATAGTCTTTGCATAATTCCATTTTCTTTTTACTTACTATTATTCAATTTTTCACGAATAATCTAAACACGGTCTGTAGATGTCCTAAATGATCTTTGATGTCTTTGCTAAAGACTAAAATATCATCTACATATACTAGGACAAACCTTCTATAGTCTCCAAAAATAGTATCCATTTTTCTTTGAAAAATAGGCGGGGCAGTTTTTAGGCCAAATGGCATAGCTAGCCATTCAGTGAATGCTGTCCATTCTATGCTTTCTTCATGCATTCTGACATGCCAATATCCTGACTTACAATCGAATTTACTAAATACTCTTTTTCCTTGGATTTGATTAATTAATTCATATTTATCTGGTAGTTTATATGCATCTGTTCTTGTATTATCGTTAAGTCTTTTGTAATTAATTACCATTCTTGCTTTACCTCGCACTATCTCACTATGATTTCTAACCATAAATGCCGCTGATCTATGTTTTGAGGTAGACCTTCTTATTACTCCTAAACTTAGTAATTCTTTTATCTGCACACCAAAGTCTTCCAAGTCTTGATTAGTTGCTTCAATCGCAGCTGTTTTTATTATGTATTCAGGGTTTATGATATCTAATTTACATACTACTTTATTATTTTCCCAATATTTTAAGGGTTTTCCCCCTATTATTTCCATTTCGTCTAATATTTTTACTATATTGTCTAAGTCTTTAGGGCTTCTAATTTTACCTATCTTGTCGATTCCTGTTTGAAAATTGTAGAATTCAGTTTCTACTTCTATTAGAGTATAATCTTTTTCCCTTATATCATATTCTTCGTCTTCTTCGTATTGTTCTTTATGTCCTAGGTCTTTACAACATTGACTTTTATCTTTGCAATCTTGACAACATGTCTGTGAGCTATCATTAGCTGAGGTGTTTGGATAGATACCAGCTTGTCTTCCTTTTGTTTCAAATTTGATAGTTTGTACTGGTGTATAAGTTAGATGTTTAAAAATATTACCCCATCTCTTGTAATTAATGTTCCACCGTTATTTTGTATCACAAATTTTAATCCTAATACAAAACCTACATTTATATTAAGGTCTCTTACTCATATTCTATCAAGTGTGTACATTGGTTTATAAAATTCATTACATGTATTAACAAAACTTACCTGCGTCTTCCCTATATAATGTTGGTATGTATTATATGTTCCATCCATTTGCATTGCTGCAATTGGCTTATCTAAGGTTCTTATTAATTTTTGTGGTAGGATCTTTTTGTTTATGATACTACCTGTGCATCCTGTATCTACCAATGCTAAGATTTCTAATTCAATATCTTGTATTTTAAGTCTTGCCAGTACTTTAATAGTAGTGAATTTTTTGTCTTCATTACATATTAAATTCTCATTATGATTTATCATGGTTTCTATATTCATTAATTATGCTTCTTGGGCAGATGTTTTTCCCATCCCCCATTCTTCTGTTCTTCGTGCTGATTCTGTTATATTTTCTTTGAGCTTTTGTTTTCCTTTTTCTAATAACATTACCTTCTGTTCTAAGTCATTCATCCTACTTTCTAATGTTATTATTCATAAGTTTATTGTATCATTACTTATATCTTTATTGTCACTCCCGTCTTTTACCTTTATTTTTAACAAGGTTTCTATGCATGTGATACACCCTTCAGCATAGCAAAACTTACATTTCGCCCTTTTTTCTTTGCTGGGATACCATCTACATAGAATACATTGGTTACTATCTATTCCTTTATTTCTTTCAAACTCATGAGTACATTCTTGTGAAATATTCATCATTGTACTTATTTGTAATTTGTCTAAGTTTATGTTTTTCAGTTTTAGTCCTATTTCATTTATTAGTTCTTCATTATCTGACTCAGACTCATCAGACCGGGTTTTCTCGTCTAGTTCTACACTTACAATTGAATATATACTCTCATTGTCTGACATATATTCATCTACATTAATCAATGTCTCTTGAAAATCTTCTATCAACTGAGAGTTTCTGGTTCTACTGTTATTTCTTTTAGGACATACATTTGCTAAGTGTTCTATACTTCCACATGTGAAGCATTCTAGCTTATTTTTATAGTTCCTATCGTTTCTATATTTTCTAACATGTCTATCTTTATTTAAATATGGTTTCTTAGCAGAAGATCTTCTTATATAGTATCTTCTATTATTATTATATTGTTGACGTTTCTTGTATCTTTTCTTCGAATTACTTTGTTCTTTATCGTAACTTTGGGTTGTATATATAACATTTCTACAAAAACCCATTTCATTCTGCTTTAGTTGTTTTTGTATATGTATATTTGTACATTTTTCTGTTAATATTTCCATTAGATGTTGTACTTTGTGTCCTATAGACCATTTACCGTTTGGGTTTTGTATTACTCCGTCCCTTTTATACCATCTTTCTTCTATTTCTCTACCTAGGTCTCCTGGTAATTTGTTAAATATTTTTTCCCTAATTCTTAATCAAAGGAATTTCCACTAATTGTGCAATAATAATAATAATCTTTTAGAAAGTTTTTTATGTGGAACCAACTTGTGATGCTTAGCTGCTCCAATTTTATTAAAGCATTTCTTTGTAATACTACTAAACCACTATTTGGGTCTTCTCCTGTAATTAGGCTACGTATTTTATTTGTAAAATTATATGGGTTTGCTCCCATATTTACCAATGCTTGGAATTATTGTGGGAAGTTAGATTTATATGCTTCCCATAAGGCTTTTGCAGATTCTCCTAGAAAAGTCTCCATATATTTATACATGGTTTCTGCGTCTGCCTCTTGGTATGTTTTTATATAGTCTGCTACTACTATTCCTTTCCATAAATCTATTACCGCATTCCACATTTGCGGATCATGTGCCGCTATGTTTAAGATTTTTCCTTTACTTCCCCCTTCTTGTAACCTAATAGGTTCTTCTATAGGCATTCTCCTACCCATTGGTTTTACATTTTCTGTTACTGTGTCTGGATTTACCCTAAATACTCTTCTTCTTGGTACATTTCCTGTGCTTGTATCTATCGTATGTGGTTGGGCAGTTTGTTGGAATGGACTAGCACTCGAACTAGTGGATTCCATAAGTTCTTTTTGACTTATTATAGAAATTCTCTCGGTTTCATCGTCGCTAACATATATGTTGTCTATCATTTTTTCAAGGTTTTCTAATTTTACTTGTTTATTATAGTCTTCTCTGTATCCGAGATTATCTGTTCTAAATTCGCATATTTTAAAGTGTCTTTCTACCTCGTTTATACCCATATTTCCTATCTTACATCCTTTACATTTAAAAGTTATATTTTGATCCTCATTATATTTTCTTTCGGCTTTTTGCAGAGCTTCGTCTACTTCATAGCCTTCTTGAATTATTTCTACGTTCATAAACTCTTTTTCTTCTTCTAATTCCAATTCTTCGTCCAAACCTGGTTGGTTTGTGTAATTATAATTAGTAAATCTTATAGATGTTTCTCCTTTTGTATTAGTGTACATTAGGTGAGATTCTGGTGTGAGTACTTTCTTTTTATTAAATTGTTCTAGGTTCCATTCTAATCCTGCATATTCTTTTGGATTTATTTTTATGGGCTTTATTAACTTTATGCCTTTATTTCCCATTACTTCTACTACATCTTCTACTTTTAGCCTAAACTTTGTATTACTACTTGATGCCGTTTTTCCAATGAAACCTATACACATAAGTATGTTATTGCCGCTACTCATTTCTTCGTATCCTTTAGTTTGTATTCCTATTTTTATATGTTTTCCAAATTCTTCGAAATTAATCATAAAGTCTGGGCTAATATAAAATATTCCTCCATTATTGGTCATATCTACTTCTGTTAACCCTATTATTGATTTCTTTAAATTAGACCATCTATCATCGTATATGACTATCAGTACTTTCGTTCCTAGATTTTTTCTGATCAATCCTTTTAGTCCTACTACTATTAATCCCATGTGCATTAATGTTAGTCTGTTATGCATTATTCTTCTTAGAGATTCAGGGTTTACTAGATTCGTAGTAGCTATTTCTTTTTCTATAGCTGAAATTTGTTCTTCTCTATAATGTCTATATAATTGATTTGTTCTAGCAAAATATCCTGTATCGTATAATATTTTTGGGTTAAGTAAGTTCAACTGATTTTGTTGGAATATTTTTAGGTCTTTATCTATTACTTGGTTTAACTCCTGAATTTGTTTGTCTTCTTGTTTATTTCGGGTTAGTATTTTTGATATAAGGCTATTTCCTATTCGATTATCGAAAAAACTTACTCGTGGTCTTTCTTTGACTGTTGTTCTTCTACCTGAAAGAAAGTCCATTTTTGAGATTTTTTAACTATTGTTGGTTTTTCTTTATGTGGAGTGATTTCAATATTTTTCAATTGAGTTATTAATTCTTCTATTTCAGAGTTCTTAGGTTGTTCTCTTATAATGTCTTTTTCTTTGATTACTTTGTCTAGTTTTCTATTTAATTCTATTAGTAGTGCTATTATGGTATTATTTTGTTTAATAATTACTTGATCTGATTTACCCGCAGGTTGGTGATCAGACAGTCCTTGTGGATCTGGTTGAATGCTTGCTGTAAACTTTAAGGCTTTAGCGTATGATGAATCTTGGGATAAATCATTCCTGAAAGGAGTTTTTCTTCTAATTGTTGTATTGTCTTTTTTAATTCGTTAACTTCGGTAGTTACTATTTCTACTTGCTTTGTAATTTTTTCAACTAATTCAGATGTTCTTTTTTCTAATTCTTTAGGCTTTTCTGTTATGGTCTTTATTAGTTTTCCTATTTCAACTTTTGTAGGTATTTGTTCTATATTAAACTTATTATTCAAGTGTTGGATTTTTCTATCTAGTTCTAATTCTTGCGATTTTATGAAATCAAGGTTTTGTTCTAATTTTTCTAGTATCTTTTTGTAGTTAGTTTGAGTTATTTCTATTGTCTCTAATATTCTCACTATATTCTTGTCTTTTTCTTACGTTTTTTCACTAAATTTTATTATAAGATCTATTATAGTATTGTATTGCTTGTCTTCTGAATGTAAGAGGTGTTCTCCTTGGCTAAAGTTGCACCTTATTACTGAATTTCCTTTTAATATTCTGTATTTCTTTTCAGGGTAAATTCTTAAGTCTAAGTAATCTAATTGTTTTAATGTTCTTTAATATGTTGGACTAATTTAATGTCCTCAATGTTGAAATGCTTTTGTCCTTTGCTACCTGTTTTTGAGTATAATGGTCCTGCTAGTCGTTATATTTTTACTATATTGTCTAAGTTTTTAGGGCTTCTAATTTTACCTATCTTGTCGATTCCTGTTTGAAAATTGTAGAATTCAGTTTCTACTTCTATTAGAGTATATATATATATATATAAGTTTTATGGTTCCGTGAAGCTTCACTAATGTAAAACATTTTTTTAAATCACAAAAAGAACTATTTATGAGATTTATTCCACTTTTATAACACAACTCAATTTTAAATACACTCTTTATATATTAAAATCAAACAATTACACTTCATGAACTAAGAAAATTTTACACTTACACATCTTATGAAATTTATCTATAATTAAATATATTAAAATATAATTATTAAATGAAAAATTAAAATCACAAATAAAGCATTTTTAAAGTTATTCTTACGAAATTTTAAAACAAAAATAAAAAAAATATTAATGCATTTGATTAAAAAAAGAATTAATATATTTTTAAAAAATATGAAATGTTACAATTTTTTATAAGATATACCAACTATTATTCTATTAATAAAAACTTTCTTTTACTTTAAATATGTATGCCATTTGTAATTTTATTTAATAATATTTTATTATACATTACCTTTTTTTATTTTTTCATTTTTATTATTCTTCCACTTTAAAATTATTTTATATATAATTATTTAAGAGGATTTCATTTATGTAGGATTTTTATGTCGTTATCCCCTATATTACGTCGATTTTATAAACTATGAATCATTACTTATATTTGTTACTAAAATGACCTCCAATTAAGTAGTTTTTTTAATTATTATATTTAAATAAATTAAATTATATAATTTAATAATTTTAAATGTAACTTATAAAATATTGGAATAACGACAACTCAAAACACATTAAACCAGTTGGTAAATGTCGATAGTTATAGAAATCATGCGTATAGTTCATATATGTCGAACCAAAGAGAGTCATACATTAACAGTATTTATCGTACATGTCTTATTCCTATATTACGTTGATTTGATAAATTGTGAATGTAACACCTAAAAAATCTACCCTGAACCACGAAAAATGGGCGAACCATGGAGGGGTCCACATATTGGACTCATTTAGGGCTATATTTTGATAGAATTAGTGTCCTCAAATGTATATTTTATCTCAATATCTGATGAAAACCCTTAAGTTTCAAGTATTTAGAGTTTGAGGGAAAGCATGGACACTACTTAGCAAAAAAGAACAAAAGTAGCTGAAAGAAGAAGAAGTGAAGATATGAGAATCGCTGAACCCGTTCGGCGAGTCACCAAAAGGTCTTGTCCTCGCCTTTTGTTCCAGTGTGCTGAGTCCTGAAAGAAAGGATCAAATCGGCGGTTAAAATGAGCAGTCGACGTGTCACAGAGCAGTTTCGCGAAGCAGTACTATGTCGCCCAATGATCCAAAACACGACGATGCTGAAGGATAGAGAGAGACGACGATGAAATCTACCAAAAGGCAGATCGCCGAGTTGATCGACAATCTCGACTAATGATGCCGAATGATCTGCTACAACACAGATTTTTGAAAACTATAAATACTCGTTGAGAGTTGTAGCTTAATATCAGATTCTTAACAAAGACTTTTGAGTTCTAAGTTTGGAGAGGGTTTTGAAGAACTTGAAAGTTCAAAGGGTTTTAACTCCAAGATTTTGGACTTAGGTCTTGTGGATTCTTCACTCTTGACTTGTTTTGAGACTTAAATCTTCATACCCATTTGAATACAAACTCATATTAGTATAAATATCTATCTCTTTAGCATGTCTAGCTAAAATGCCAATTCCTAGGTGTGATTTTGTGAATATGGGTTAGATTATCTGTTGGGTCTTGCTTGTTGGTGGTTTATTTGTTGTTTTAGTGTGATTTCGTTTAGTAGTTGTGGTGGAACTTAATGAAATTGTAGTAGCAAATACGGTTTCACCTTTGTGTTTTCGGCTTGCTCGAGAGAGAGGTCGTAAAACTAAGACAATTAAATTGATGGCCGATGGGAGTGGGTCGACATTAGGTTTAGCTCGAGAGAGTGAACCCTAGTCTCATTCCCACACACTCAGCTCGAGAGAGTGAGTGGGTTAAGGCGGAGGCTATGCTTAAAAGTGGCAACTCGGTGTTCGAGAGAAACATGGTTGATTTTGGGTAAGTTGCTCGAGAGAGAATTTACTCCAACTATAGTCTAGCCTAGTCACAAATATTCAATGAATTTACTACCAAAAGTATGTACCCAATGATTTAGTCTATCCCGTATTCCTATCACATCCCAATAATCCTGTCACCATATTAGTATCTTTCTTTATTTTCACTTTTTTTGCTGCTTTTGTTTAATTGTGAAAAACCCCCATTGATACTTGACGCTTGCGTCATCCCTTTTATTTAATATGTTTATATTCGACAATGTTTTTAGCTATGACTAATTAGAACTTCATTTTATTTTTCTATTAATTTTCACCACCACTCCCTTGGGACTCGACCCCAACCCTTGGTTGGGTTATTATACTATTGCACGATCGTAGACACTTGTATTGGAAGTTGTGTCTTGATTACGCAAACATCAAAATGGTGCCGCTGCCGGGGAGTGGTGTCACTTGAAAATTTTTAGTCAAGTAAATTTTTTGTTTTTCTTAGTTGTAGTTCTACTTACTTAATTTGTAGTTTTGTTTTGTTCGTTTGTTTCTACAGAAACATAAGAGATGCGTGTGGTTAATGACTATGAACCAATAGAGCACCTCTCGGTGTAAGTGATGAGGTTCAAGGATAGCATCCTGACCTTCAAACAGATGGAAGATGAGCTTTTTTCATGAGTCGTGGCTGAGGTTTAAAGGACTGTTGATGCAATGGACAACTCATGAAATTCCCGATCTAGTTCTACTGGAGTGCTTCTATACGAGTCTTAATCCCAGAAATAAAGGATTAATCAATCGACTTATCCTGGGTGGTCTTGAGAGATACTCTTATGAGACCGCAACTAAACTCCTTGACCTTGTGGCCAAAACCAACAAGGATATTGAGAAGGACCATTAATTGAGCATTTGGCTGGGTCAGATGAATAACTTGACCCAAAAGGTCGAGGAACTGGAGATGATGTCCAAAAAGAAGAGCAAATGCATATCACCTACCGAGCAGGGAAGGTATATGGACAATGGAAATAGATGTATCGAGGATACATTATTAATCATTCTCCAAAACCTAAATGAGCAAGATAGAGTGTTAGAGGAGATTATAGCAAATGTAGAAGTGCTAACTTAGATGAGCGGTTCTCATTCTAGATCTATCCAACTAATTGAAACTCTCTTGGCTCATGTATTGCCTCAACTCCATCCAAATGAACAATTGGGATCACCTAGTTGCACTAGGTTCAACCCAAAAAATGAGGTTTGACTGTTGACTTGCATCGTGCCATGACGTTAACTAAGACGCTATTTGGGAGGCAACCCAAAACCCTTTTTGCTTTTATTTATGTTCTGGTAAAATAATGGTGTGCTGTTTGTACAGGTTGAAGTGTGAAAGGTGTTCGAAAAAAGTGCAGGGTGGCGAGTAACAAGTCCAATCGGTGAATTGCCGAGGATGTCAGCGAGCCCGACCTAATCCACCGTTTGACTCAAGAAATATTCAAATCGGAATATGTAAAACTCGACGAGGCCAAGATATTATTGCAGATTCGCCGACCATGTCGGCAACCCGACCTGGACCGTTGTTTGGACACCACATTAACTAGAGGTCTTGTAAAACTCGGTGAGGTAAATGACTACTCAGCGAAATATCGAGAGGTTTGGCTATCATGACTAATGTCGCCGAATGGGCAAGAACTGGACGATTTTTCGCACATGTTTAAAAATTCTAATTCATTCAATTTCCCTCACTTGTTATCATTCCTAACTCACACATGCACTCTAGTTTCTATATTTCTTGCGTTGTTAGAATATTATTAGGGTTGATTTGTGGTCAGAGTTGGATTACATTGCCACCTAGCATTTCAATCCTCTCGTAGTCTACACCAAAGGTTGGTTTTCTATGCCTCAAGTTCATCTTAGCGAAAATTGTGCTTATTTGTAATTGATCTTATTGAGTTCTTGTGTGTTGGCCTCTCCGATAAGCTTAGACTATTTACATGCATTTTTTAATTTGATAATCTTGCTCGAGAAGTTGTAACTGTTGAATTCCCATAATTGTATGCCTTAAACTGGATTTAAATTCAAAGGTTTGTGTCTGGTTGCTATGGGTCATACATTAATTGTACTAGTGCATACTTTGATTTTATTTTCAGGGGTTATGGGGTTGAATTCGAGAAGTTGGGTTGAAAATAGGCACGTTGAGCTGTTTGGTGAGCGGGGTCGAGCTCGCCGAACCACTTGGCATTTCACCTAATGTCCCCATCTCGCCCTTAAATTTGATGTTCTATGTGTTGATGGGTTTTGCAACTTTCTGCGAGAAGTTGAAGGTTGCCAAAGACCTTCAACGACTCGTCGAAAGTCTCTTTTTATCCTCTTCAACTCTCCTGGATCTCTGTGCACTGTAGCTTTCAACGGACTAACCTTAGATCACTGAATGATATCAGCGACACACTGAAAGAGTCGGGGAAGCTTACCAACAACCGATCTCTGGTATTTTTGTCAAAGTTCCTCTACCTTCTCTTCGAGATTTTGCAGATATGACTAAATCTAAAGCTGTTTAAAGAATAACGCCAGCTCAAGAGAAGCCCAAAGGGATTGCGATAAAAGAGGATGCAGTTACGTCGAAATGAAAAGCTTCGAAACTACCCACAACTACTGGGAAAGGCAAAGGCAAGAGGCCCACTTCTGCCAGGAAAACCATTACCCTGGACCCTAATATTCCTTCATGGGCCAGGGGACTTTGCATAGCGGTGCATGTCTTTCTGGCATACTCACACTCAACAGACCTTGGTGAATTTGGCACTACTGTTCCCCCTGAGGTGACCTCGAGCACTGATGCCCAGGCTCAGGGTGAAGCATCGGTAACTAATGCCCAGACAGATGGAGGGACTGTGTAGATAAGATCCCCTCTTTACCTCCCTCTATGTCTTACTTTATTTTGACTTTTAGATTTTGTGTCATTTGCATTTGAGGACAAATGATTTTTGTTTGTGGTGGGGTGAGGCCCACCTTTTGTGTGTGCTATTGATATTCATGTTTTGTTTATATTTGGGTTGTGATCTTGGATGTTGTTTAAATACTACGCTTTTGTGGATGCTTGAGCTTATGGCTCTTTGTTTTAAACTGCAAAATTATTTTGACCCTTTCGAAAAAAATTCTCCACCTCTTGTATGTTTAATGTGGCTGTTCATTTGCAAAATTTGAGTCTCGGTTCTGATCAATACGGATGACTTGAATAGTTCTCATGATCGAACGAACATGAATGTGCGGTACGATGAGGCCAAATGAAGTCTCATAGACAATATTGAACTCTTTGCATCTTGTTATGACTAGCCTAGTATCGAATTGAGTCTCTTGTGTTGATCATTGCACACTAGTGAAAGTGTGCAGTCTTGTTTGACAGTAGTGTCAATGCCTAGTGTGATGAGCTTACTTTGAACCATGCATGATAGATCCTAGAATTTGCCCCGTTGGTTCGGTCGACTAAGTAAGGCTATCTCTTGATATGATCTTAGGCAACTTCAAAGAGTGTGAGCCAATTTGACATATACCTCTTTTGTGGCCTTCCTTGTGAGTGTGTGAACCTCTCTTGAACACCCCTTGAACTTTACCTTTCTTTGGAAGAAACTTGATGACAACATGACCTTTCTTAACCCATTACCCTTAATCCTCGTGAATTGTGGTTGATTGAATAGCCAACTTAGGCCGAAAGCCTAATTTGGGGGTGTGGTGAAAAGAAAAGGGAAAGTCAAGAAGTGCAAGGAAAGTCTCTTTTAACCCTTGGTGTTGAGAAAAATGGAACCCCTCCATACAAAAAAAAAAAGAGAAAAAGAGAAGAAAAGAATGAAAAAGAAATGTTGTGGAATAAAGTAAAAAATAAATGGGGTTTCCAAACAATCCATGGAAAGTGAATAATATGATGACTTATGAGCACTAAAGAAAATGATGAAAGAAGAGGAAAGGAAATGCTGTGAGTACCACATTTCATGAGGATGAAAGTCACTGAGCCTTAATGACCATACCTTTGCACTCAGCCCCATTACAAGCCTTGAAAAGACTTTTTTAATCTTGAGTGAGCCGAAACAAATGTTGATAGGAAAATACGGGTAAACCTATGGGTGAAAGCATGCATTGTGTTTTTCCTTGTGAGAGTGAGCGTTGCATTTGATTTCGGAACTTTAAATGATTAAACCTTGTGTGTGAAATTGGAATCATTCCTTGTGTGAGGGCATTTGAACACTTTTGGTTGAGCTTGAACTTGCATTTGAAGCAAGTATTGTGAGCATGAGATTCTTTGATATTGGTGAGAAGTCACAACTTGAATCTTTGAGTGCACATTTTATCTTTGCATAAGTAACTTGAGTCTTGTTGTGTGCATTCATGATTGAGTCTTGTGTAGAACTGTTCGAGACCTCATTTTTGATCGGCTGAGCTTGAGTTTTTTGAGGACAAGCAAAAGTTTAAGTTGGGGGTGTTGATGAGTCCACAAATTGGACTTATTTAGGGCTATATTTTGATAGAATTAGTGTCCTCAAATGCATATTTTGTCTCAATATCTGATGAAAACCCTTAAGTTTCAGGTATTTAGAGTTTGAGGAAAAGCATGAATACTACTTAGCAAAAAGGAACAAAAATAGCTGAAAGAAGAAGATATGAAGATCTGAGAATCGCCGACTCCAAAAGGTCTTATCCTCGCCTTTTGTTCCAGTGTGCTGAGCCCTGAAAGAAAGAATCAAATTGGCGATGAAAAGGAGCAGTCGGTGTGTCGCCGAGTAGTTCCGCGAAGCAGTACTATGTCTCCTAATGATCCAAAACATGACGATGCTGAAGGATAGAGCAAGATGGCGATGAAACCTACCAAAGGGCTGATCACCGAGTTGATTGGCGATCTCGACTAACGACGCCGAATGATCCGATGGAGCACATATTTTTGAAAATGATAAATACTCGTTTAGAGTTGTAGCTTAATATCAGATTTTTAATATAGAATTTTTAACATAGACTTTTGAGTTCTATGTTTGGATAGGGTTTTGAAGAACTTAAAGGTTCAAAGGGTTTCAACTCCAAGATTTTGGACTTGGGTCTTGTGGATTCTTCACTCTTGACTTGTTTTGAGACTTAAATCTTCATACCCATTTGAATGCAAACTCATATTGGTATAAATTTCTATCTCTTTAGAATGTATAGCTAAAACCCTAATTCTTGGGGTTTGATTTTGTGAATATGGGTTAGATTATTTGTTGGATCTTGCTTGCTGGTAGTTTATTTGTTGTTTTGATGTGATTTTGTTTAGTAGTTGTGGTGGAACTGAATGAAATTGTAGTTGCAAATACGATTTCACCTTTGTTTTTTCGGCCTGCTCGAGAGAGGTCGTAAAACTAAGACTACTAAATTTATGGCTGGTGGGAGTGGGTCGACATGAGATTCAGCTCGAGAGAGTGAACCCTAGTCTCATTCCTACACACTCAGCTCGAGAGAGTGAGTGGGCTAAGGTGGTGGCTGTGCTTAAAAGCGGCAACTCGGTGTTCGAGAGAAACGGGGTTGATTTAGGGTAAGTTACAAAGGAGAGAATTTACCCCCACTATAGTCTAGCCTAGTCACAAATATTCAATGAATTTACTACCAAAAGCATGTGCCCAATGATTTAGTCTATCCCGTATTCCTATCACATCCCAAGAATCTCGTCTCCATATTAGTATCTTTCTTTATTTTCACTGTTTTGGCTGCTTTTGTTTACTTGTGAAAAACCCCCATTGATACTTGGTGCTTGCGTCACCCCTTTTATTTAATATGTTTATATTCGACAATCTTTTTAGCTATGACTAATTAGAACTTAATTTTATTTTTCTATTAATTTTCACCACCACTCCCTTAGGACTCGACCCCAACCCTTGGTTGGGTTATTATACTATTGCACGATCGTAGACACTTGTATTGGAAGTTGTGTCTTGATTACGCAAACATCAAAGTCCGTGAAGTGGATCAGGATTGGGGCAGTTCAACCTTTGGGTTTTGGGTCAACTTCAAACGGTCTTATCTTTTAGGAAAAAATAAATTGGGTGGCCCATAACCAATCAAATTAAAGATAATTGAGTCATCTTTCCAACGCCACCAAGTTTGCTAAAATCCAAGCTCGGAGTAAAATGTTACACGCATTTCATTAGAGCCTTGTCGGGCAAGGCCATAACCACGACCCAGTTGATGGGCCTTGGTCCAAACAACGGTCCGTTAGTCCCACCGTGGACGGCCTTCGTCAGCTTTTAAGTTATGGTCATTTTGGTCTTTTTCCCTATGCTTTGGGCATTTAAACTATGTCGTTTAGTACCTAAATTGTGTCATTTTACTCAATCTAAGATTAATAATCTAGTTAGAACCTACCCAAAAACCCCCCACTTTCCTAAAATCACCCAACTTAGAGAGAAAAGAAGAGAAAGAGGCAACTAGCAAGAACAAGCAGCAGTGTTCTTTGAAGTTTAGCCCCAAAATTTAAAGGATTTCTCCGTAGTTTTTTTCACCAGGTATGTGGGATTTCACTAGTGGATTCCTTTCATCCATTAGGTCCCTAGAATTCAGTCAGTTCCTTGATTCTTCATATCTTGTTTAGACCTAGGGTTTCTAAAACCTTGAAGATTCGTTGGGATTTTAGCTATTGTAGTATCCTTAATCAAAATATCATGTTTTCTTGAAAAGTTTGCATAATTCCCTGTATAAAACTCAGAACCCTAGTTTGTGTAACTATTCTTGGTTCATGAATTATACTTGCTACGTTAGTAAACAGAAAATCATGCTCTAGTGCTCGAATGTCACATTATAATTATATAAATGTTGCATTCTCAGATTGCATGTCAGTATCTTGAGCTATTCAATACATTTTACTTCATATGTAATCAATTGGGAGTAGACTTAGCACCGAGTAGGACTAGGGTTCAACGTACCCTAAAAGTTGCAGAACTACGTGCCTCCGTAGGTTTATAAGTCCCCTCAGTTGGGCATCAGATTTAGTGATCACGCCACATTCATGCCTCTATACCCTGACAAGGTATGTTGGGTCCTCTTGATGGGGCGTATACATCAGACTCCACGTTTAGCTCACGTGGTTTATGTCGGTTAATAGTAGCTCCCACAGTCAGACTCTTAGTGCATTGACCAGGCTTTCAATATATATATATATATATATATATATATATATATATATATA